>JAVQKG010058628.1:0-15915 GCA_036025885.1 Hypseleotris bucephala
CAACTGCGGCTGCGCAGTGGAGTCAAGTCTCCTCCAGGGGCTAGCCAAACGGCTGCGGAAGTGCGGTCACAACCCCTTAGTGAGACTGATAGAACTCCATTACTCCATTGTTATATATACCTCAATGGTCCCAACCCCACCTAATGTGAATGGCTGACCGTAGAATACAATAAATGTGATTAATTGAACATATGCAAAATGTTGGGAATAATTTACTGAAATTACAGAAATGCAATATAATCTATAAATTACTATAATCTATTTCTACCTAAATACTGTACTTTCCATTTTTTGTGACTATTATACAAATGCTGTTGTAGACCAAACTAACTTACCCACACAGTTGCAGATTGGAAACTCAGCCTGTAGGTCTTTGGAGGGGGTATCTAATAGGCTCTTTGTAGGGGTGTCCAAGTAGCGTAGTGGGGACTCCAGGAAACCACGTAGGGATGGAGAAGCGGGAAAGTCCTTGGTTGGCGTGTCTTCTTCAGAATAACAAGTGGTAGAGAGCACCGCAACATCCCCGGATGCTTCAAACTTCATGCGTTTCGGCAGAGGTGAACAGGGCATGCTGAACCTATCTTCAATGACATTTGGGAGCTGCTGTTTGGATTGAACCCTTTCTACCTCCATTTGCCTTTGAATATCCAAAGCCTGGTTTGAATTTTCTTTACTTTGGTCTCCTGACTCTGCACCCATTTCCTTGTTGTTAGTAGAATCTTGATTTTTGGATTGCGTTGTTTCATTCTCATTTTGGGAAGTGGTTTGGGACTGGCAGGTTTTAGGAGGCTCCTTAGCACTCTCTTCGTCCAAGCCTCCAAATTCAGCCTCAAATTGCCGGATAAGCTCTTCATACTTGGGATCAATATTGGTGAGATTTGATAGCGGTGAAGTGCTGGATTGAGTAGTGGAAGTTGGAGGTATTGAGGTGCTGGTGGTATCAGTGGGCATCGAGCAGCCTTCTCTGTCCAATTTAGCTTCACTTGTTGCCATAGGGTTTAATGTGGCGGGAGTGTTTTGTGGGGTCATTGAAGGGTTAGATACCTGAGTTTGAGAAGGTGCTGGTGGGACTGCAGCACCTTGAGAAGGACTACAATAAAGGGGCAATAAGGGAGGTTGAGTTTGGACTGGCATGTAAACGGGTTGCTTTTGTACTGTAATCTGATTTTGAGGCATAAAAAGGGGCACAGACGCTTTCTGCTTGGTTTTCTTGATGACAATTTGTTTAGGTTTGGGAGGTGGTGGTGTAAGCATGCCGCACATTGGATTAATAATTGGAGAACCTTGGATTTTCCTCTTTTTGGGCTCTTTAGGCTCCGGTTTTATGGGCAAATGCGACAAAGCTTCTGGGCCCATTTGTGGCCACCATTTCTTCAAGTTTTGACAGGCGACAGGTGCGCGCGGGCCTGGTGCTCCAAAGCCAGGGGAGTGGTTAGTGAAGAGGTTTCTTTTGTAGTGAAGGTGCTGTTGCAGAGCTGCCTGAGTGGAGTGGCGGATGGCTGCTTGGTTTGGAGACAGGGGAGATACTGGGTAACCCTGCTGTTGACCGTTAGCCATGCCAAAATGCTCCAGAGAGGAAGGCTGCAGGTAGTGCTCAGATTCTGGCTCTTTCTTTATCCTGTCCAATGGCATGTTATTTTGAGCGTGGATACCATTTTGATTCAGGTTCTGTTGTTGAACTGGGAGCCTAAAGGGAGCACTATTAAACTTTCCACTGTTGTCGCCAAGCAGTTGTTTGAGCTCTGACATGGGGTCTTGGCTGTTGTGAGGAGCATAATGTTGCCCAGACTTTAGACCCATCCACATATTCATCTGTTCAGAGCTCCTCCCTGAGCTCTGCTGCCAGTGTTGGGGCTGCTGGGGTATTGGGTTCAATCCTGGAGGTTTTCCCTGACCCGGGAAAGGCGAGGTAGAGGACTGGAGAGGGGAGGCATGGGGAGGCTGACCCTGTGACTGCGGGCGGTGCTCTTGCCCTAAAGGCTGGACTGTGTGGAGTCCAGGCGGGACGGACTGAGAGCGGGACAAGGATGAGTGGCTCGTGCCGTTTGGAGAGTGAACTGGGAGGTTGTGTTGGTGGAGGTGATTGTTGTAGTGGGCTTGACCTGGGGCGCTGGTGGCCTGATGACCAGTACCAGATAACTGGGTGAGGGCCTCTATAGCAATAGCTGTCTGTAGACTAACATTCTTTTCCTTGGCAATTGACAGCACCTGTGGGGAGCAGGGGATGGGAGGTTTAGTGCCTGGAACTTGATGTGGGTGTGCTCCGTGTTGATGTTGGGGGAATGAAGAAGACCCACTGTTGCCACCTTTAATCTGCTGAATCTGAGCCTGTGCACTAGACTTATTGCAGGGACCATGATCGTCACTAGTTGCCAACTTGATTTTTTTCTCCAGCCACTCCAGGTAGTCTGGACAGTCGGGCCCATCACAGTTGCAGTTTGGGGGCTTGTGTCCATGTTTGGCTTGGCTCAGTGCGGTTTGTAGAGTGTCCAGGTCTTCTGGGAGTTGGCAGCTTGCTTTTGCAGCCCCTGCAGAGAGTCCCACTTGGTTTCCCTCTCCCATTTCCTGGGTGAATTTCTCATACAACTGGCTAGTGTTCAGTGGCACAGGGCTGGAGGATGAAGAGGTGGACACTGGCAATGACCCAGTAACAGTAGCAGAAAAAGCCACCAGATTGCGAGCGTCCTCTATATCAGCATGGTGGACAGGTTGAGTGGTGGTTGTGGGTCTGCTCCAGCTCTGTGGCTGCTGCTGGGTGTCACTGACCTTGGCCGGCCCTGGCACCCAGCTCTGCCTCTGGGCCATGCTTTCTGCTCCTGGCTGCTCCACATCCATAGGTGCCTCACCATCATTAGAGTAGCAGTTCGCCCCATTCGCCAAATTCAGGCTCTGTCCGCCTTCCTCGAGGCTGTCATGTGACCCAATTTCCATCTGGCCTCCACTTCTGGGGCCATCCACTGATGTGACTCTGCAAACAGTCTGAAAGAGAAAAAAGTGGTAAGGTTTATAAGGTTATAAGAAAAAGGCAGGAAAGCCTAAACATAATGCTGCATTCACTATGCAATTTGGCCCAAGAAGGCAATGTTTTTCTTTATCAGGCTGGTAATAACTATTTAAGTGTGAGTATGTCAAATACGATTATTAAAATTTTAATTTCAATTAAGGTACAGAAACACAAATGCAGAATATATTTACATTTCACGTGTAAATGTAATAGGATGTGCAGGCAGGGTCAAAAGGTCTATGAAAAACTGAATTAACCAGGGCTTCAGTTGAGTGATTTCACAACACCAGGGTTCAGCCAGGCGAGCCATAGGTCATGTGACATAGTTTGACTGTTGTTTATAAATGAACCACTGCTCCAGATCAGTTGAGCTTTGCAAAACAGGGAGGTGCAGTAACACAGGTCACTCAAGTTTAACGCCTGTGTGGACGATTGTGAAATTTAAAAAAACTGTATATATTAGATCTCTCAAATACAGGTTTGATCACTTTTAAAGGTAGTGTTAAATTGAGCATTAAGGAACAACACACTGTGCCTAACAACTAAATGTAGGTGAAGTTTGGAGCAAGCTCACATAAGTATCCTAAGCCTGTTCTATAGCATGTATGAAATGGTAAATTAGTCTTGATCAAGATTTATGTAAAAAATAATACAGCTACATTAGTTTGTTTTTGTACTGCTGTTATTAAGTCTAAATCCAAGTTGTGACATGTCAGCTATACATCATACATAGGAAAAAATGTTTAAAAGGGGGAAGGTACAATAGTAATGGAAAGCAGTAACCTAAAACCACATGGTTATTTTTCAAAATCTTTTCAAACCAGGTCAGCATCACACAGCTGCAGACCACAAAGAAAAAAAAATGTATGTCTGATCTCAAAGAATGCCCTTAAAGTGCTAGATTTTTACAGTGAACTAATGTATATGGTGTCTAAATCCAGACATATTACCTGCTAACACTATTCAGGCCAAGCTGTCTGCTCACTACAAATGATTCAGTCCAGAGGGGAAACATCCAAGATAATCCAAGGGCAAACTCCAGAAATTATTGACAGAGTTGAGGTTGTGTCTGCACTGCACACTCCTAAATCCTAAACATCCATGTGTGAAAAAACAATAGTGTTTTTTTTAATAAATACAATAATAAGAAATCTATTCATTGGGGCATATTGACCAGCTGCCAGTCTCGCACCTGAACTTAGATTGTGATGGTTCCTACTTCACTGTTATTGCCAGCCAAAAACATGAAACAGTCCAGTACTTGTCTGTATTTGCTGTAGAGGAGAGCCTGACATGCAGGTTCCTCATCATTTGAATATGATTAAAATAAGCCTTTTGAACCAAGCTAATTACGATGATCTTTTGAAAACACCTTCTGTGCAATGTGTGTCTCAAGGGGGTCCCATTGGAGGAGAGTAGGCTGTATTGGTAAGCACTGACTTAGAAGGAGGAGGGGGTGGTGGAAGTAGTAGTCAACAGCCGGTATGCAATACGTGAGAAGCCGCATGTCTGCTTGTATCAGTGGCATCAGAGGAAGGGGGGGGGTGGCGGTGGTTATGAGAACTGCAGTGTCGAAACAGAAGAGACTGCAACACTGCACAACCTTCCCATCCCACAATCACTCACTATCAGTCACGCTTCTGTTTCCCCTTTTTGGTGTGTCGCTGTTACAATAAAGTGCTCCGACAGACAGAAAGTCACATGGGTTTAAAGCGCCGCAAACCAAAACACCACTTTTCACGTCAATGTAGCGGACAATATACCCTCAACTAACCTGAGCTTACAATAGCATCCATTGACATTTTAATCATCTGCTTGAAATACTATAGCTTGCGACACAGGAGGCACCAGATATTTACAACATAATAAGGGCAGCATACAACTGAATTATGACCATATCTTTTACAATGACAAATGCAGACTACTTTCTTGATACATGATGCATCTAAACTGATAACACACACCCTATCAGATCTTGCAGAACCAGGCAGACCAGACCGACTGCCCTTTAAACCACATATCCCTATCAAAATAAAAGCTGACAGGACATGTGTATCAATGACAACCTAAAAATTCACAAAAGGGACAAACTAGGAGATGATGGCAAAGACAGGGTTAATCCCGCTGGTGTGTAGACAGCTGAACCTAAATCCCAAATACACAACACCCCCCCAGTCCCTCCTACAACCCCCTCCTCTTCCTCCCTCCCATCTTTTTGCAGCTCGAGCGATCACTGTGAGAACATAAAGCCGGTTTAAATCTCAAAGCCCAGAAATTGCTGTGTACTTACCTGATATTAAAGATCCGGAATAAGCAGTCAACAGTAAGGCGCATGTGAATAGCTTTGAGATCCTAGTGTAGTAGTCCTTGTTGTTGTAGCTTGTATTCCTATTCTATAGCTGCCGGTCTGTGCGGTTCACATACAGAGCCAGCTTTGAGATACATGCAGTCGTAGCCAGCCACACACACGCCAACACACACACACCTCCCCCTTTGTATGGCACACGCGTTTCTCATTCTCTTTTGCGTCTTCTTCTGGCTTTCTGTTCGCATTATCTGTCTGCTCCTCCCTTTTGCCTTCGTTCAATATCCTCTTTTCTTTCTACACACATGCAGTCGCTGTTTTTTGGACTCCCCCCTCATATGGCTCCCTCTCTCTCCTCCCTCCCCTCGATGCAGCTTGCCTCTCCCTGTGTCTCCACTGCTGCTGCTCTCTCTCTCCCTCTCTAGTGTGTGTGCAAAGCAAGAGGCCATTATCTGAGCCGCGGCAGGCACGTACGATGGAATGGAGGCAGTGAGCTGTGGGGGACCATCGCTATAGCAGAGGCAGTCTACAGAACAGCACGTATATATAGTCCAATGACTTCTGTTTCAAGCCATACATTCCATATTAGATTAGGTTACTTGAAATCCAATGTCATGTTTTAACTCTTTTCCCATGATTGTCTCTTTCCAGGGGCCGAGATGACTACAGTAACCACCAAGCGACTGCTAGACTGAATGTACAGGAAGAAGAGAAAAGCAGTAAGGAAATTGCAAACATTAAGTGTTCATGTTGGATGTATACAGTTTTTCCTTCCGGCCGCTTTCAACTGTGTTGTTCAAGTTCAAGGGTCTGGTTTCGGTACAGCCCATGGGCCGTAGGACAAGTCGTCGGTGGTTAATTGCTCTCCATTTTCTTATTCATGTTTTGTTTTTCCACTTGCAGAAGGGCCATTAATGGAAAGAAAAGCCAAAAATGAGAATTGCCTCTCACCACTCTGCCTACAGGATCCAAGAGACAGTAGTGAAGCGTCACAAAGCTAGGTCTTTATTAATGATGTTTTGAATGAGTGTGATTAAAAGAGTGTGACAACGCTAAGAGCAGAGACACTATGTTTGGTAAGGTATCTGCTTAGCCTAGTACGTACAACGCTAGCAGCGAATGGTTTCCTCAATTGATCAGAACTAGATTCAGACTCATCATTTCCTCTAGCAATACCCTCCTCTTACCATTTCTCTGCCTTGATGCCACTGCCATCCTCAATGTCATAAGATCATCGATGGAAACCTCTTCTATTGCCTGTCTGATCGGCCTTGTGGCGTCTCTCAGTGGAGTCTTGGAGCACCAACATGGCTGTCTTCACTCCCAGCTCCTGCGTACTGTCTAATAATTCTGGGCATGAGCTGGCTAAAATGCACTACAGCTGGATTAACTTCAGTAGTCGGTCCGAGCTTCTCCCGCTGCCGCTTTATGCATTTCTCCCGGTCTCATTTTCTCAACCAGCTCTGCTTCGTCCCTCTTGATATGACTCTGTTTTGTTTTCAGAGCCGCTTCCACTTTGACAACAGCCTATTTCATCACCGCTGTTTCTGTCCATGTAAATTGCATACTGTCTGCTTCGTTGGCAACCCATATTGGTATAACAACACACAGATTCAGAAATAGTGCCTCGCAAAGAGAAACACAGCAGAGCTTAAGCTGTTTAAGGAAGCAGGAAAGAAATAGAGCATTAGGTCACATGGTGGAGGAGGACCAATAGGAGTGAGGGAGTAAGAGAGGTGGGGAACATGTGGCTATGACGTAGCTGTTTCGTCACTGGCGTGTCCCCCACCAGGAAGCATGCCTCTGCCACTGTATTGACACATGCCCAGTCTGCTATCACAAACATCACACACCAACGGACACTCAAATACGTGCACTTTCATTCTGCCGATGAGCACTCCCCAACTGACACAACATTTAGACGCAAGACGTGACTTAACCCACGAATCACACGCTCCTCCTGCTCAGTTCCCCATTCTATACATCACAACGTGCTCCGTTACATGGACGTTGAGAAGAAAGACTCAAATCAGGAACAACTTTTTTTCTGAACCAATGACTGTAAATTGAATGACCAAAGTCAATGATTTGAACCTATTATAACTGTTAATGACCATGTGAAAATGATTCAAGAGATGGATAGACAGGGTACAATACATAAATAGAGTAATAGCTAGTTGGCATGCCAAACAAACGTCATGAAGATAGTATCTAATCAGTAAGCTAACACCAAACACACGCTCATATACTAAAATGGTCCAATAAGGTTCAAAATCCGCAATATTCAAATACTATAAAAAATAAAAATCACCAAACCCCTGAATAATTTTAAAGCCTATTAGAATGCATAAAGTCAAAGATAACTGTATATCAAAAAATGTCAGGATCAAAAAAGAAAACTAAGAGCAATCATTTTTCTAATCATTGTCAGTAAAGCAGAACTGAGAAGATGACTAAGTAGTCACACTTACGTTAAACCTGCTGTAGCCCGGCATGGCTGCATTTAAACTGAACATAAAATCTCACGCTGTTAAAAAACGAATCACTTTTTTGTCTAAATCATCTTGTTTAACGCCCTCTACAACGCTCACTTTCTCTACTTCTATTTCAGCTCTGAGTGTTCAGTTTCCCAGCAGCCGAACAGTTAAAGGTCCTGTTTGTAGGAGGGATGACTGACAACAGAAGTCCATCCTCAGAAGTGCGTGTGCGGTGTTTTGTTTGAATATGACTAAGCTTTTAGTCATTGGTTTCTCTCCAACACAATTTTTAAGAGTTTACTGCACAGTGGGTAGTCATGAAAGTGTTAGCAATATTAGGAATATTTTGACTGATTAGATCTACCATGATTTTTGCTTCAGAAATGAGTGTTGTATCATTCAATCATTACAGGAATCATATAGACCAAACTGCCAATCACGGTGTTGGTAAATTACTCAAAGAGGAAGGAAACTTCACAGCAATATAGCATTATCATCAAACAAACTGTAATTCTGTTACGTCCACAATGTGTTTATAGTGGCCTAGATAATAATAGTATGAAAAAATCCAGTTAAGTGGCTTTCATTTTAATCAGACATGTAGACTTAAAAGCCAGTGACTTGACTTGATGAAATGACTCGGGAGGTGACTTGGATATGACTTGAGCTCTGTGACTTGAGATGCATTTTTCACTTGAAATAACTCAAAGCAAAAGACTTGAGGTCAAAGACTTGAGACTTACTTGTGATATGCCAAACAGTGACTTGGTCCAAACTATGGTATTAACACTTGATGCGGAAATGTTCATTTGTTTGTGTAATGTAATATTTGTTTAACATGTGACCATAGAAAAACACTTTTGCATTTTAGACTGCTACAGCTAAATTTTTTTTAACAATCCTTAATCACAGTCCACTTGATGAGACATAACAACCCAAACAAGGACGTATAACAACCAATGCTGAACAACACTGTGTAGCTTTACCAGCATACACCTCACATGACCGAGCACATCAGGGCCATGATATTTGTCTGCTGGACCCTCTTCCTGTCAGCTGACTGCCCCCACCCTTCTCATGACCTACATGGGCCTGCAGTCTAATGCCATCAAGGTCATCTGATCTGCTCCCACCCCCACTATTCTCTCCTTCTACCTTTCACTTTCTTCCTCTTAGGCTTCAGTCTGTTCCTAAATCTCAAAATGCACTTAGACATGACTCTCTTGCAGAACTATTCAAGCTATGGGCCATAACTACATGTGCTTCCCCTCTGTTGAACCGCACTGAGCACATGCTAGTGTGCATACAGTATTGGATTGTTCACTGAGGGTCACTGGGTTTATTGGTGGGAGGGACATTAGGAGCTACAGGGCTGCACAGAAAATGTGTCAATTTTCCACAAGGAAATCAACTAATGTTAAGTAATGGGAGAAAAATTACTTAAATACTGATAATTTTGCATTCACTAGAATTATTTTCCCACAGTTAATTTCCATGGTTCTGAACTGAAAATATACAACTAAATAAATAAATATTATCTTTCTGATTATGAATCTTGCTGGTTGCGTTTACACATTTGTTCATCACAAATATAGATTTCTTCCCAACAATCACAGACAAACAATGGAGCATAAATGTATATCTTTTCACTAAATGATTTTACTTCCCAATTTATGGCATGTCAAATTTGATAGACCTCTGCTTTTATGAACTTCATGTGTCCGTTAGTCTACACAGTCTACACACTTAACACATTGCCCATATCCAACTAATGACTTTGTATTCTCTCAGCATCAGTCCAGGTCCCACCCCCGCACAGACCTGCACCAGCCCGGATGGTGTTAGGTTCAGGGTGTGTTTGGGAGTCACTGGGACCAGTCAGTGTAGGGTATCCAGTCTGAGTCATAGCTCCTGACATGCGGCACGTGCAAGTCAGCACGAACATCCCAGCTGGGGAAGGCTCGACCCCCCCGCACCCCAGCCCCTAAGCACTGCTCACAAAGAAAACGACTGGGAGAAGGCAGTAGTGAGAGGAGGCAGAAAATGGAAAGGTGGTGCGGAGGGGGGGGGGTGGGGCTTAAGGGTGGAGCTGCCAAAAAATAATGACATGAGGAGGAGTGAGAGAGACCAGCGTTGTTCATGGACCATGGGACTTAACAGAAGCTATATCTGTAAGATAAGAACTCTAAAGATGTGCTGTGTCTTCTTAATAAGGATTTGATCTTTGTTTGATACTTCAAAGACTACCATTAATAAATAAATACCTGTGAAAATAATTGAATGTTGAAATAATTGGATAACATGACTATAACATTTATTACAAAGTTTGGTTTAATCCTGGAAGATATCATGACAGCCGCATATTTGTTTTGTTAGGAAGGTCCAACTGTTAGCAGAGTATTGATGCTATATTGTATGATCTGTATCGAAAGCTGAAACCGCAAACATCCAATAAGGCATAAGGGACAGTCTCAGTGCTCAGGCTTTAACATTTAAGGATGTTGAAAATGTGCTGTGATTTAGGAGCAAAGAACCAAACCTCCTTCTGCCTGCACAGTGGCGTTTTGCCAGCCTTGTTTCTCTCAGGACTGAGGCTAAGATTAGCTTCCCATATGTTCAAATCAGGCGTAGCCGGGCTTAAAGGGCCAGTACTGAGATGTTCTCTACACACTACACTTTACTATAAAAACATATATTTAAAACATATCAAAGATCTAATACTGGTGAAACGTAAAAGAAAGTATAAAATGAAGAAGCTAGAAGAAGAATTTTAAAAAGCTAGTCTTGAAAATACCTTCAATTCATAAATGTAGTCTTTATTCGATACTTCTGATATGAATGCTTGTATGTTTAAGTAGAGCGAGTTCTAAAAGGCCAAACAGCTGTGGCACTGTGTTACATAAAACCTGGCAAAGTCGGGCAGAGCAGGGATTCAGGACTGTACAAAGCCCGTGCCCAGTGGGAGCCTCCGAGCGGCTGCCAGAGAGCACAGAGTTAAAGGGCTCAAGCAACAGCTGACGACTCCTCCCCGTTTCCCTTTCCATTCATTTTTTATTAACTGCGGCACCGGGCCACAGACAACCTCCCATGACTTTAAACGCACATATTATTGCTTCATTAAGCCAACAAAAACGTTCCATACATAATACAGCATCATTTATAAACTAGTCCTTGATCCTAGTCGTACAATGCAGAACATGTTTAAGAAACCATGTTGACTAGGATTAATGCAAAAAAATACAATATTTTGTATACTGATTTACTGCATTAATAATACAATTGTAAATATTTGTCATTATTTTCATGTTTAGTATAAGTCTAGAGACAAGATGACTGTTGCTATGCAGTTAATTTTTGAGGCTAAAAAAATAAAGAACCAAAAAGTCAAGCAGGGGACTGTATGTTTGAATGTTGACTATAAACAGGATACTATATGGTCATTTATTGCTACCATTTACAGCACACATTCCAGTGGGCTTTGAAATGTTAGACAGCAATACCAATTACTGTCATGAGTTAGTTTATTGAGAAGTTCAACATAGAGTATGCATAATATACGGGCTAACTTGGAACATTTTTTTAACAATTAAAGATCATTTGGCAAGCAACAGTTGTGCTTTGAGAAAATGGAAACCCTATAGAATGCACCGAAGCCATTTATTCACGGAGATGATGTCAAACCCTCCACTTCCTGTACTACAAATGATACCAAAACGCTTACTACACACACAACAGTGGTGCTGGTTAGTAGGTCATCAACGCTGGATGCCGGACTTGAGCTAAAATTAAAGCATGATGTCATCAGACATTCAGTGTTGCCACGGAAACTAGGTCTCTATCAACAGCTCTGGTGTTAACTCTTTGCGTCCGAGGCCGGGGATTCCGCGCAAAGCTAAACGTATTATTAACAAAGGTTCCATCTGAGGTCATACACACCTTAATGTTTCTGAACTTCTGAAACAACCCACCGCTTAATTCTGTGAAAGTTTAAGTCAAAAGAGAGTTTAAAGGAAATCCTGTGTCTGGGCGTGGAAAAAAAATCACGCTAGTGCAGTCTGTCTGTCTTGTAACTTGTGGTAACACTGGTTTTACATCCTGTACAAGAATGAACAACATTTCAAACAAAAACAAGTGTATTTAACAGTGCTGCTTAAATGTTTTTGGGTAAAGCATCTGTAAACTCTTTATAATTACCATTTCTCCGATACAATTTGTGTCACTTTGACATGAGAACACAACATGCAACATCAACAGGCACTGACAATAGTAAAACTAACTGTAAGCTCCTCTTTCACTCACAAACAGATGTTTGTCATTGTACCTTGTACATAAGACACAGTGCACATATGGACAGGGATTAGAGGCCAGTACAACCAACAATGCTGACTGAGATGACACCACCCACATTTCTTCAACATCTATGTTACTCATAAATGTATGTTAAAGATTAACCTAAACCCATAACAAGAACACAGTTTTAGATTAACATCCTAAACCCAAAACACTATTTGCAAGAGATTCCAACTTAATAGTTGCACCACTCAAAAGCTTGCTGTGCCAATTTCCTTTCCCACCATATAAACATCGGTTTGTGTCCCGACTCGGTAAGTTGTGGATAAGCTGCCCTGAGCGGCACGCGCTACAGGTTACTACGGTACGCCGGCAATCAGAGACGTACGCATGCGTGACCCACTAACTTTTACTCCCTTTACCTTATGTGACTCCAGAACCAGGCAAACGAAAGGACGGCCCCGCAGCTCCTGAGCCAAAGCGCCTCCTCCCTCCCCTCGCTGGGCTGCTGTATCTACACATGGCTGGCTCTGGCACCAATCAGCGGCCGGCGAGCGATGCTTTAAACCAGGGATGCCGCCACTTTATCACTGAGCCGCTCAACTAGTAGCAATGGCGGAGATAAAAGCTCAAATAGATGTTTTACAAAAGTCACGGCGGAGAGTCGTTAGCCTTGTGGGGGCTTATACAACTCAGTTCTGACCTGCGATGATATCAGTTACTTAACAGGCTTTGGCACTTGTGAGTATACAATAAAATGTCATTAACAGACAATTGAATTTGTTTTCTTCAATAGTGGCCAGTATATTTCCACGACTACCACTAACTACAACAAACTTCATTGAAAGCAACAGCTACTTCATTGAGCCAATTAAGTACACAGGTTCTTATACACTGACATTTAACAAATACAAAAAAAACAGATATCATAAATTAACACAGCAACAGAAAAGGCATAGATAAATACACAATTCTACAATATAGTTGGTCCAGGGCAGTGCCAGTGTCCTGTATCTTACCTCTGCTGTCAGTTGACTGTCACCCCTGCAGACTTGACTGCTGTCTTCAGGATAGTCCACCTTTGCAGCAGTTCGACGGAGCCATAGGAGGAAGAGGTGAAGAGAACACCGTGTGAAAGAGAGAAAGGAGGGTGGAGAGAATAACAATCAATGAAAATAATGCGACAAGACCAATGCATAATGACAGGACAGCTCAAAGTCAAAGGCAGCAGTATGATATGCTATACAAAATTACTATTGTTACACTGTTGTTATTTTTGTCACGGTCAGAAATTCAAAAAGCATATTCTATATCGGTCAGGTCAAATAATAAGCCGGCACTTCCCTCTGCTGATAGGGTGGGGAATTAGAAAACGGCAAAAAGGCAGAGACAAAATTATGTAATATTTGTGTCCTGACCTGGGTTCAGATGGAGTACACATTGGTTTACACTACAGTGACAGTCAATTTTAAACAATTTTATTTTTGGAACAGCATGCCCCTGACTTCCTTACTCAGCTATCTCAATGTTATGTGTTTTGTCTCAACACCCTCCTCCTCCCTATCCTTAATACTATGTCCCGCCAACCTCATCTCACCCCACTACAGCCCACCTATCCATCCAAAAATAGTCCTGAATATTTACCCAGTGTACTTGAAGGATTCCTTGGTTTGTATTCCAGTGAGCAGTGGCCAAATCTCCATCAGAAGAATACCGGCTCCCTCACTTGTCTCCACTACTATTTCCTTCAAATGTCTTTCCCCCCGGTCCTTCTCTGTCACTCGATCTCTTGTCTGTGCTCCAGGAGCCCATTCAGGAAGCCATCTTGTGTTTTTAATCGGGTTTTTACACGAGCACTAGTACACACGTTCTCCCTCTCTCCCTCCCTCTCTCTCACCCCTCCTCCCTTCACTCTAGCTTGTACACCGATAGATGTGCCCCCCACGCACACATCCCCACTGGAGCGTTTTCTGTCTCTTCCTGCTCTGAGCGATGTGTATTTTGTCCCTATGTGTGTGTGTGTGTGTGTGTGTGTGAGAGAGAGAGAATCCTGCTTACCCCTCCCCCCGGACTCTTTAAACATACATGTGCACAACATACACGCTCACGGACCTCGCCAGAGAGAGACGTCACGCTACGGCTAGCACACAAAGGCACCACGTCCACCAATCAGGAGGCTCTCTGGGCTCTGCTGCTAGGGTGAAATTCAAGGAGGGTAACTGAGGGTGTCGAATTATAGAAATACTCATAGGTGATCATAGAAAAAGGTTAACAGAACTGCTTTAAAGGCAGAGAGGATCTTTGGCCGTGTGTGTGTTTGTGCATTGACGTACAAAAGGGACAAAGTTGGACTAGAGATTGCGTTTGAGTAGAGGGGGATGGGTTGTCTCTATGGCTGTCAATTATCTCCTCCAACTCGCCTTCCCTAAACAATGCCTCTGGTATGTGGTATCACTGTGCACCATCTGTGCAGGGCTGCCTGCAATAACTGGACTGGACTGCACATGTTAAACTGCACACACACACACGCACTGAGTCATTGAGTCACTGCTCAGTCAGGAGGTGACAAAGCAAGGACCCACGTGCTGTGTCAAAGCTTGGCAAAAACAGAGTAGCCTTGCATTCTGCAGAAATAGTTTTTTGACAGTGCACTAAGAAAAACATAAGCAATTTATAGGTGAGAATGACTTGGTTGGATGAAGTTGGAAATCCCTGTCTGGGTCCTAAATAGTTTGTTTCAGCAAAAGTGCTTAAAGAACCGAATACTCGTATGCAATCAGAAAACCATTGCAGACTACATTTTAAAAGGCAAAACCATCTTTGTAACAGCCACCTTGCAGCCCTTGCAGACAAATGTGGTATAGCAAAATTGGAAGACATTACTGCAAGAAGTGAAAAAGTGAGCGCAAGTTCACACCCGGTGAAGACAGCGGATTGGTTCGAAACATGAAGAGAGACAGTGGGAGAAAGAGGGAATTGAAAATAGAGGGAGCCGCTCAATGACACAGCATTTGTGGTGTCTATCTGAAGCTCTCGTACGGCGAGAAGGAAATCCCCTTGTCTTACGTCAGCGGCCACGTGTGTGAGAGAGTGTGTGTTTATGTTGTAGTGAGCCTGGACAGCCACGCCGCTCTGTGGCTGCAGCCTTCTTCGTTACAGGTGCATCGGGAACTGGCCGCACCGCTAATGACTAAATGTAGGGCCCCAAAGAAAATAGTAAAGGCAGAAAAAAAATTATACAAATCCGCGGTTCTCGAGATGTACAAACACTTTCAAAACACAGAGTGGCAGTACATATGAAGAGTATTTTAGAGTATGAAACGCAACCATGAAACAACATGAATCCTAAATGTTATGTAGGTCATTTGCCTTCAATTTTGGATAAATACGAAATCTTATTGTTTGCAGTAATGTGAAAATACACAATATTATACCAATTTAAATGTCTTACTATTATATTTATGGAGTTGGACTTAATGTTTTAAGATGTTTTTTTTCCCCAATATTCACAGAGAAAACCAAGGAGATAGAAAAGTAAACAATATCAAGCTCCTAACTGGCGAGCACACAGCACCCTCCCATCAGGTGAGCCACTGAGGCACCCTAGTTCAATACACGCTCCTACAAAACCCACATTAATGACAAATCAAGCCACCTTAAATTTCACAGGATTAAAATGGTGAAGTATAAACCATTAATTATATCGGCGGAACGCAATGCGTTATGGTTTCATGTCCGTCCGCGTCCGCGTCCGCAGATTGGCCGTGTGACCGCGATAACTCAAAAACGAAATGCCCGATCACTTTGAAACTTTGCAGATACGTAGACCCTATAAGGAC
>JAVQKG010058751.1:0-16394 GCA_036025885.1 Hypseleotris bucephala
CAGCACCTCGCCCCCGCCCTCTTCCCGTTGTAGGATGCTTCACCTTTTGCTATCCCCTCCCCGGCTTGTGTGCTTCTCCCTGCCACATCAAAGGAGAACCCGGGGTCACTGAGCCACAGGCATGGAATATAAATGCAGCCAACAGTGTGGCAGTATGGGAAATCAATCCTCTAAAGATAGCTCGGCGCGCTTCATAAGTCGCTCATACAGAAACGTATAGGAATTTGTTGTGGCCTTTGGTGGGCTGTGCAGAGCAAACAAACCCCCGAGTTCCAACTCCAAGTTTACCTGTGAGTCCTTTGATGAGAGGCAGCCAGGTTAGAGAGGCAGAATATAGCAGGGTATTGTGTGTATACATTCAAAAAAGGAATACCGGTAACAGACAGTGTCATTCAAATTGTTTTTTGCTTGACAGGAGATGCAAAATATTGTAAATATTTAAAAAGCTATACATGCCTCAAAGAAACTACTGTATATACAAATGCCAGGGTGGTCCACTCCATCATCTGCATTTTTCATGTATTAAAATGCACAGATACTTGGTATATACTTGTTATAGATCGAACATTGAGTTTGAACCTCGGTTACCCATAAGACTGTTTCTAGCATTATCAAACTTTCCATACACTACAATATTATATTTTGAAGTTTCATAAAATTAAACTTACAAAAAGTATACTCCAATCTAGTTTTGATCTTAACATCTTTCTTTTCCTTCTCTTTTTCTCCTCTATTTTACATTTCTGTAGACAGCACCCATACTTTGACGACCCTTCTTCAACATAGCTTTGAACAGACAGAAGCCTGAACATAAAAATATGAAGCCAAGGTGTGGACTAGCCTTTTTTTTTTAGCTAAGGTTTTACATACAGTGTCAAAAAAGTTTATATTTCCAGCTAAAAAAAATTTGACTTTCATTTTACACTGACAGAATAATCAACTGTTAGCTTGAAGTCAATACATTAAACGCTACGTTTCTCTTACACCGATTCATTTTTGTACGAATGCAAAGTTTAAAATTGCTTTGCTTTTATCCCACCTCTTTAAACTGACTAGTCTTCTATCCTCTCACATATTCACTCTGGCACCTACTACATGCTGAACTCCCTAGTGCACTGATGAATGTGATATGACACAGAGCGACAGGAATCATTCTTGCCTGGTGAATATGGCAGCGGTGCGACTTTGCCTGGATGGTCGCGCGAGAGAGTGAGTGTGCCGGGGCGAGCGGTTGCTTAGCATTAGTATTAGATAAACGTTGTGTCGGAACATGTCAGCGTCTCCATTAATGCCAGATCTGCCACACGGGCCGCGCGCTGACTGACACCCGGTTTTGTGAAGGGTGACAGGCCTTGTAAATGCTAACCCGCTCTGGCTGCATCTCCCTGGGCTCCTGCACCGACCGTCAAAACCGGCAAACAACAAACAGACAGCGCACTTTGTCACAATCATTTACCAACAGCGCCGTAATGGTGTATGTCTTGTGAAGGTGTTTTTGAGAGAATCTGGGGAGTGGTTAATAAGGTAATGGTGAACTGTGTTGTTATGCACATGAAGGTGTAGTCCGTAACTTTACCGGAAAAAAAAAGTTCAAAATTAAAATTGAAAAATTGCTTAAAACTGACTATCTGACCCAGTTATATGATATAAATAGGGTGTGTGCAATCAGTTTAGGCCAGGGGAGGGGTTAAAAGGAAACTCAAATATGATTGGTCAAAGTAGTACCCACCAACTGTAATTGATGGTGCTGTAGAGGCCAGTGGAAGGACTGAAGCAAAATTATAAATATGACAGATTACCTACTTTACACCATAGAACAGGGTCAGATAAAGCACTTCTTACATTTCTAACCTTTTTTTATTTTTGGAAAGCTACAGACTACACCTATAATGTCTCGATTTACTTAGTTCACTCCAACTAAATGATGTGCATTAAACTCACATTCTCAAAATATGGGTCCCCTGAAAAAAAAGTCTGAAAACCACTGGCCTATTTCACATTCCGAAATGCTGTATTTTTCTATTACCTTTAATCCACACATTATTGTATTAGAAATGTCTTAAGTTGTATCAATGTGAAATAGTCCATGGGAGTTGAATGTATATTTCTAGTTGAACTGATTTACTTAATGAAATATATTGTGTGTGAATGTTGTATGAATAATAGTAGCAAAACAAGACATAAAATTGGGTTCCACCATCTTTAGAAGAACTGAAGCTCCTTTTGACTGATATTCTACCACACTTGTCAACATTGGATTAATAGCTTTGGATAATATAGAGAAAGGAGCTATTCCAGCACTAACTACTTGGCTTACAAAAGGAAATGTCAACTAGAATAAAAATTGAGGGGCAAAGAGTGTCAAATATTGACAAAGCACTCACACAACACTGAAGAAGGAAAAGGGCATTGCAGTCTGTTTTGATAGAGCTAATAAAATGGCCAAAAACTGGGTCATTTTTCAATATTTGCATAATAATAGTTCAAAACTTGCTAAAACTATATATTGGTAACCACATATTATCACTGCATATAGCCAAATTGAAAATGGGTCCCAAAATGAATACTAAATACTAAGTGCCCCGGAATTACAAAATTTTTTGATCTAAAATATAATATTATTTGTCAATTTATGTGTTCACTCCACAACCCAGTTTCCTGACCCAGTGACAACAATTGGTTTAAGTTTTTGATGTGATGTAAAAGCATTTTGTGGTTTCAAATTGATTTAGTGGTATTGGCTGCAGGATGCATAGAAGTACCTTTAAACTTCTCAACATAATATAAAGAATGAAAGCAGCTAACAACATTGGCTCACTTATCATTTGGCGTCTTGTATGAGTAGATGAGTCTGTTCTAGAAGTGTGGCTACCCAAAGGCTTTTCCATAGTCCTTCTAAACCACATGATGGAGGCTGTGTTGAGGACACGGCTAATGCACATTACCACAGAGCCACACGGTGAGCAGGATATGGCTTTTTCCATGCTTTCACTGAGGACCCTTCCAGGCAGTAATTATGCACACCAAGGTATTCCAGTTGAACACACTGAAATGAACTTTTGATTAATGTCTGGGAAGTTTGAATATTTACGTCTGCACTGTTAATGGGAGGGTTGTATTACCAAATGTCAATCACAAGTCAAAATGTTTAATTGTTTGGCAAACCAATTTGGTGTTTTGTTGATTTTTAAAGTGCACTGTGGTTAGCACTTGCCTCACTGCAGGACAATTATTGGGTCAAAGCCCTGTTTATGTGGAGGCCTTCTATGGGGCTCAGTGGACTCAACTCTGCACTAGGAGCTTTGTCCGATTGTGGAACAATGCATGTATGTCAATGAGTATTATCTATTTGTATGTGAAAATTTGGAAATTGTTCACAACTATCCCACATAAAAAGCGACTGGGACCACTTGAACTTAATTGCTTCTAGGGCTGACTTTAGTCAATTTTGATCAGTGCGGACAAAAACTATTTGTTGACTAGTTGTATTCACTGAGCATCAATAAAGCAAATACAATTTATTACTTGATAACTTTTGTTTACATTTTTTTAATAAGACCTTTACAGGTCAGGAAAAAATCTCTATAAATGATAAGCTTACCTAAATTCTAACTATGAAATACACATTCTAAAGTATGTTCAAGAAATGATCATTTCAGAGGCAGATTTTGAAGAAAAAAAAAAAAAATCAATACAGCAGTCCGAATAGCAACTATTTTTTGTACTGTATTTCCCCTTCCTTCTCCGACTGTAAAAATGTTGACATATCTCCAGTGAAGCAGCATGGAGAATTGCAGTGCCTTGAGCCTTGATAGTCCTGTACTGCTGTAGTGAGGGGCTGCAGGGCTGGACAGTGGAGTGTACTCTTCCCCCTAATGCCCCTGTCCATTGATCTTTCCCGTAAGTACACAGTCTCTGCACCCGAGAGCTCCCGGGCACCCCCCACTTCAAAGGTGCATATTTACTCTTCGAAAATTTAGAGAAAGTGCAGCTGTGGATGCATCCTCCAACCTCAATCAATGGCAGGCCTTGCTCTCGACCCCCCCTCCTGCTGGCTAATAAAGTGCTTCTTAGGCTCCGCGGTTTCTCTGGAAAGCCTTATGGGGTTGCTTCAAACTAGCACTTAGGTTTGTTTCCATTGTCTCTTCGGGAAAAATTGATTTGGTAGAAAAATACTTATCTGGGAGCTCAGCAAAGTTCAAGAGTGGATAGCTGTGGATAGTGTAATATTGTGCCTGGTTTTAAGGTAAACAAATATAGGTCGAGCTACTTTTTTTCCATGAACGAACAGTAAATAGCTTTTTTATGAATGGTTAAACAAATGGGTGTTTGATGACAGGCGATTTGCAGAACACACAAGAACTACAGTATGTACAGAAAACTTATACTGAATTGTATATTATATATAGGAGAAGTAAACAGTATCCTTGAAAGGACATGCTGCTTTCTATGAACAAAGAAAAAGGGAAAATATTAAAATGGTGTTTGATGCTGATTTTACTTAAATGTTTCTTTTACCTAGCCTGGCTTACCAGACTCGTCCTCTGTCAATTCTATCCAGACGACTAGTCTGGAAATGCTGCCATAGCGAGCACAAACGGGGCGGAGTTAACTAGCGCCAAATAAACCAATCACAGAAAGTGTGGAGGTGACGACAGTGCAGCGCGAGGCTGTAGCTTCTTCTTTTGACATATTTAGATAATTTTAAAAAGACGAGAAAGCCGTATTAATTCGCTCTGACCCGGCACCATTTTTGTTTACGTTTTTTTTTTTTCTTAAGCTTTATTGTTTTGGAGGAGAAACGGTGCGCGGTGCTGATTGGCCGGTAGAACTTGCTTAGAAGGAGGAGTCACTTGAATAGCAGCATTTCCATGCCCCTTTGCTTTCCATAAGAAAGCATTAGGCATGGCAGGCCAGGTTATCTTTTGCCTACTGTTCAAAATAAAATAGCTGTACAAATTTCAATTAGCTCTGAATGACAACTATTTTCATTAGCTGTTTCTTTACTTACAAGTCATGAGAAACATAAAAACTTTTGTGATAATTGACATATTTTTTAAATGTGGATGTAGTTTACAAACTTGTCAAAAACATCCATCACAAACATTCCAATAAATTCAAAAAGTCAAATAGACTTCCCATATTTGTCATGTTTGGGGGCGTGGCCTTTTAATTACTCGGCCAACGGTAGTCATTGGTAGCTTAGCATTTGCTGCTGATGTATGTGGTATTTCACAGATATACACCTTGTTGTAAGGTACAGCCTATTCTTCTCCAAGTATTCCTATATACAATCAACTACAGCATGCAAGAACTTTGATTTACTTTCTACTTGGTTTTGAGACTATGTGGTTGGGGGGAATTAGACTATGGTGGGGCCAAATGTACAAATATTTCAACAAAAATTCAGCAGCTATCTCAATTTTATGTTGCTATGCATGTTAAATACTTAGTCGTTCAAAGTGATGGTGCTAATTGATGATAATTATGACAACTAAACAATAACCCATGCTGTGTGCTTCAATGGGTACACAAGTGCTTCTCATTTACCAGTGCTCGGTTTATCTGACCTGGTGCACCCAGTTAACCCTTATCAAAGCCAAAGAATCTGGAGGGCTTAATTTTCAAATAGGTTGGTAGTTCAATACCTGGATTAACCACCTGTCAACTCCTGATGTGTATAGCTGCAGCGCAATGTAAAATAATGACGCCGATATTATTTAAATGGAATTATATCTATTGAAAAATATTGACCGACGTGATCCATTTCTTTGCGCTATTTTTTCAATTCGATTCAATTTGTGAATATATACATTTTTACTTTTCGTTAAATTATCACTTCAAAGCACGACATTTACTTAAAATTTTCTCTTATCTTTCTCGTCTTTGTCAAAAATATTCCATGGCGGGATGCTTATTACTATAATTGTCATCGTCAATCTTCAAAAAACAAAAAAAACAAACGCATATTAGAGACAGTAGCTAAAATAGTCCTGGTGTTCCAAATCAGACAAAATCAAAATCTTTTGTAATTAAGCGCTGCTATGTGCTAATTACGCAGGATTCGGGATGGCGCTCGCTGTCCCCCCTGCCGCCCCCCCTCCCTCTAACACAATTAGGAAATATATGTCAGCTGTGATTTTTCTGCCATTATTCCCACTTAAATGTGCGTCCCCAAAGAGGCACAGTGGGGGGATTTATTCAAAAACAATGACATTTCTAACTTGTCTTAAGAAACATGCGCTCAGTGGGAAAGACAAAGTTTTAAGTGATTAGAGGAAAGGTCTCTGCTCATTTGCATATGAGGAAAGAGCTGTAGGGTTGATAATAGGAAGACTGTGCAGAAATGATAAATACTGTATGATCACATGTACAGCTAAGTGGAACTATAGAATGGTGGTGTCATTAAGATGTCTAACTGGATTACAGCTTTTGTGTAGGTGTAGTTTGTACGTTTTCTAAAATAAGAAAAATGCTCAAAAGTGCTAAATTGACTATATGACCCTGTTCTATGATGTAAAGCAAGTACTCTATTGTCTGTAGAGGCCAGGGGAGTGACTTAAGTAAAACGAAATACTTTTGGTCAAAGCGGTATCCCACAAACAATCCATCTTGTACTGCTCCCACTGATCCATTTGACTGACTACACTGATGGTGCGGACCAATCATGTGGCAGTATTGAAGTGAATGGGCAGGCTTTTGGTTTGCCAACAACAAGCCTTATGGCAAAACGTATTAGCAACATGGGTACGCTGACAAACGTGATGGATGCTGCTATATTTTTTACAAAAAAAAAAAAGCCTAATAAAACAGAAAATATATTTTGGCACAAAACAAAACCTTACTACCTAACAAGATTTACTCAAGTAGAAGTAAAAAAAGGTGCATTAAACTTATAGTTAAGTAAGTAAATTTCACCTACTACTACCAAACTCTGCAATACTTTGACATTCAACTACATCCACTACTACCCTCCACTCAAAGTCCGATATTTACTGCTATGTGCATTTTAACACTCCACTTTCAATCACGCTCAGACAATCATTCCTCAACTGGCGTGAAACTGCACCGTGTAAGAAAGACAACTTCTAGCCAATGAATCACTGCGCTGAAGTTCCTGTCTGCTGTGATACAATGCTTTAGGCGACCTCGTGACTCCTCCGTGGAACATTCATCATTTGATCAGCACTCCGGTAGGTGTGGAGAGGACTTTCCCCACTGTGTTGATTGCATTCTTCATTGCGGCTCGCTCTTTTAAACAAGGTGCCCACTTGCTTCACTGTCATTAATCCTAACTTGTTTGGACTCGGCGCGTTGACTCTTCCCACACATCTCCCTTTTCTTTCCTCCTTTTTTTTTTGTTCCGCTAGCACACTCCGTAGCGCTAACATGTTGACAGCAGTTTGTTAGCAGGTATCAGCTTTCGGGGGGGTGTTGGGGGGTGTGTGTGGTAATCATCTCTATCTGCGGCGGTCTTGGCAAGCTCTCCCCACCTCGGCGTGCTGGCAGACACTTGCCATTGAGCGGCTGTCAGGCGGAAAAGGCTGGCGGGGATGCGGGCTCCGGCTCCACAGGTCACGGTCATTTCTCTCCAAAAGCCGTTGAAGCTAAAACCTTAAGTGGCGTTTGAGCTACCTGCACTGTCAGTTCTGACACTTCACAACACTAACAAGGAGACCACCGGTACGCAGCCAAACTCCATTATGCCTCCCTGCTGGATTTGACTTAATGTAGGCTAGACTGGAAGCATGCTTCATATTCAGACTGTTAGGGGGATTTTACTGGAGTTACAGAAGTGGGGACTTTAGTTGGTAAATGTGGTACATTTTGAAAGTTTTTTCAGTAAACAGTAAAGTCATATTGAGGAAAAATACTCAGTAATAGGGTGAAAAATATTGCACCCATCCTTATACTAAGTTATTGTATAAAGCCAAACAGCAATGGATGTTAAGGGAAAATGTTTTATAATAATAAGGAATAAACAAGTAATTGATTAATAATTATTAATACAAATTCAGCTGTATTAATTTTGAATTGTGCGTTCTTTCATGTGCACATTACAGATTCCTTAAACAGTTGTCAAGAGCCAGATATTAAGGGATTAACAATAATAAAAAAAATGCTATGCAAAATGTCATTCTAAGACACATTTACACTCGATAATGTGTATGAAAATTCAAATAGCGTTGTGTTTCTTTCGTTCCAAAAACTGATTTGCAAATCAGGCCTCATACTTGAAAAATATTTATAAACACTGCAAATTGTGCTATATTGATGGTCTGCCAAGAGTGGACCTAGTTATGATTTGATAGTTAAAATTAGCAACAATGGTTTCAACTGTGACAAATTAGACTAAAATTGAATCATTACTTTTATATTTGACTTCTAATATGACACAATTACGAAGAATCCACAGTTGGCCAAACCTTTGTAGCTAGTTCATAGCGTCATATTAACTAGTTCAGCACTACGTTCCACCAGGTGAAAGCTAGGAGTAAAACCTAAATGATTTTCAATTATACCTCACACTACCTCCTAGCTTCCTCTTTTGTGTAGCCATGTTCTTTCTCACTGCTCTTCTAACACTCCAGCTCTTCGCAATAATGATGATCTGGCATTAATTCAAGGCAAGATATTAGTTCGCCAACTTCCGACCCTCCAGTTTACTCCTATTCCAAACAACATTACTAATCAGCAACAAACCCTAGTCAAGTTCTTCAGAAAGGTTACAACTTTGAACAAAAAAGTGGCTGGGTAAAAAAAATAAAAAGTAAGTCTGAATACGGCGGCTGCGAATCGTGAAAGTGAATTGCGCTTGATAAGTTGCAAAGCTCTCTCCGCGCGAACCTGGACCACTGATCTTTACTGCGATACCCTCAAGTTCACAGCAACAAATACGCTCAATCACTCTGGGAACTCCGGCGTCTCTCAGTTGGCCAATTACTGCTTTTTGAGAACCCTTAGGCGCCCGGGAAACTTTGACTCCTGGAAATAAAGACCAATCTGAGCACGAAACATAGCGGCTATTAAAATCTTTATAATTCTGCAAATCGCAAGTGATTTGTTATGCCCTATGGCTGGTTCCGATACATCCTCGGCGCTATTGCAAAGGCCAGGCGGGGTGATGGCAATTGAGTGGTTAGCGCGGCTTATTTTTACAACTCGGGCTTGAAACGAAGGGGGGGTGGGGGGAGGGGGGATCGGCGTGTATAGTATACCAGCCTCTTTTGGAGTGCAAGGAGTGCAAAGATCGCCTCTGTGTCATAATTGCCTGGAGTGAGAGAGTAAAGGCGGCTGGCTTTCATCAGGGAGGGATGGTCAGGGCGTGCTTTAAAAGATCAGCCCCGAGAGGATCCAGCTCTGTTTATATTTATGTAATAAAGGCAATTTGAAAAGAGAGGCCGGAGTAGACTGGCAAAGCAACCGGACCGGATGGAAGGAAAGTAAGTAGTGGTAGTACATTAAAGGCATTCAAATAGGAAAATCAAAGTGAAAGTTTTTGAAGTGTGGTCAGGTTAAGTAAGGGCTGTGTATGCATAATCTGGAAAGGGTCAAAGTTTTATTAACTTTATAATTCAATCTTTAAGAACTTAACTTCCAAGTTAGGGGTCACTAGGCCTTAGAGTATTTCCTAGTAACTTAGTAGTGTAGAGCAGACAGGACATATTGAGATAAACAACCACTGAGTGTCAATCACTTTTGAGAAATAGAAGTTCTAATTCACCAACATAGACTCTTTGGATCGAGGGAAACATTGGGCCACTAGGCTAGTTATCAAACTAAACAATACTAAACAATACAGTATTGTCTTTTATAGTTAAGAATCATACTTTTAATTTTGAATAAATGCGGCCTCTATTAAAATGAGTGGAAACCAACTAAAAAAGACTAAGATATTTAATTAACTGTGGGTCTTGGTGATATAGATACAATGTAACTTGTTTAGGTGATATACGGCAATCAACAGAGACAGTTGTGATTGCAGACAAAGTAAAACTTGATTGGAAAAAAAAAATCAATGTTATGTCTACAATTGAAGAACTGTGGTTGCTACAGTATCAGCATAGCATGGTGTTTAGCATAGTGATTATGGAAACTATGAAACTTAAATTTTTCTTTTTTTGCAAATAAAAACTTGAAATAAATGGATTTTGTTGCTGAGTGAAACACATTCTGTGATTTATGATTAAAAAACAGCCCAGTGACTTTCTATGAAGCTAGATTACACTTTCAGTATGACTGTACTGTGCCTCATATTGGAAATCAGCACTAGAGGCACAATAAAAACAATATTGAGTTTAATGTCTCTTCCATTGCTGCCCCCATTGTTAGTGCTGAGAACCCATTATTCTAAGCAGATTTACATTTTCCCAATAATTTTCTTTCAGAACTTTATAATATTAAGTATGCTATACTGATTAATTTTGGAGGATGGGTTCCCGAAATTAGCCGGCTAATTCAAACAAAGTGGGAGCCAAAAGTGGTAGAGAGGATCACGTAATTATGAGTAAAATCACTCCAATTAAACAGCGCCATGTTAACTTTTAGAGAGCACACACTCCACGTTAATATAATTACATATTGGAATGGAAAAATGGAAAAGAAAACACCAACATTATGGGCGCCGGCATTTACAGTTGATGGGATTCTCAAAAAGCTCTTTCCGGAGTAGGCACTCAGGGTTAAGGATAGTACTCCTCTCCTGTCCCATTCAACAGCACTGGGCCCTCTGCTGATATAGGTGCAGGCTCATTCTTCTTACGGCACACAGTTTCTATATTGCAAATGTGGCAGCTGATTTGATTAGCTGAATGAGATAGATAAAAAATATAAACTACTAGAAATGATAGGACAACAATCTGCCGTTCCATCCGATTTTTATGCGGATTCGATTGTTGATTGGATTTTTTTAAGCAGATTAAAAAATGTAAAAGTGGTAATTCTGTTAAAACTTTGAGATGGAGTAATAATTGTAAATTTTAATGCAATAGTTTGTGTAAGTCAAGTGAAAATGTATTTTGTAAATGTAATTTGTAAATTTGTACAAAGTTCAACATAAGTCAGGTAAACTTTGTGTAGCGTAACTGACTATTTTGACCTCTCTGCAGACACTGGAATTTCCCTTTACAACATTTGATTCAAAAAGTATTTTTAATGAACATTGAAGGACAAGGCCAGATCAATTGAGTTAACAAACAAGTTTAAACATAAATTTAACAACAATTTTGCTTCTTTGTTGGCATTTTGTGTTATAGATCTGAGAAACAAGTTTTTTTAACCAGGAAAAACCCACTTTACTTTTTCAAATATCAGGAAAAAAAGCCAGGCGAAGCTTACACCACAACCGACGTACATTTTAGCTGGTCTACCTTTAATTGTAGCACCAGCACTATCTATGTCTCCTACTTATTTGACTATTGCCTTGACTCTCCCTCCCTTAATCAACCAAGGACCCTCCTTAGTCCAGCTCTACCCAGGTCATGAGGAAGGATGTCCCGTCCATAAATCAGCCTACAGGGGTGACAGCGCACAAAATAGGAGAATTGTCCTTGTGTCCCCTTGTGTCTCACACCACCCCTTTTTATTATTATTATTTGGCTAGAATCAAGTCAAAGGCCCCCATACAACCCATACTACTACAACCCCCCCCCCACTCCCCTGCGATGAACTGTTTCCAGAAGTCAGTTACCGGTGTAATTGAAAGTGCTTTGTCATGGCTTTTCCGACAAATACTGATGGATGTGAAGTTGAATGAGGCTAGTGTTTTAGTTATACAGCGGGGGCCATGGCGAGAGATTTATCACCACAGGCTTAAGAAGGCTACCAGGGACCATTAAAGGCAGCGGCAGAGTCGGCGTCGGCACTCAAACGTTCATTATTATTCATTAAAACACAAGGCGTCGTAATACCTACCACTTTCCCATGTGACGGAAATGCTAGTGCTTTTTGATGACGACCAGAGAAGGAAAAATAACTCAGATATATAAAAGGGAATTTGGGAGTTGGAAATGAATATGTTATGCTAGGCTATTTGTTGGACTATTGTTTTTTTTTAAGTGAATGGATTGTTTTAGTGTTGGGCAAAATGGCGATTGAAAAAAGTGTGTTAAAGGCCGCGGTTTAGCTCAGTCCGTGAGTGTGTGGCCTATCAGCAGAACTTGAGATGCTTGCCCCAGAGTTGCAAGTTCGAATCCGGATCACAACAGTTTGTCAGATGTCATTCCCCACTCTTATCTCGGGTTTCCTACCAATAAACCCCAAAAACACACCTTTTTTAAAAAGAGTGTTAAAATTTCAATGTGTTGTTTTGTTGGCAAGGTGGTTTGTTTTTGTTGGTATACTTACCATTGTGTAATACTGCTGAGTTATGCAAAGTTAATATTTAAGACTTGGATCAATTATATTGGGTTTTAAGTTTCTAAAACAGTTTTATGTCTAACATATTTTTCTCAATATTTTCTCTTATTTTGAAGGATTATAGCAGTTAGCTTTTGGTTTGCACCGCTTGTCAACATTGGGTCAGTGGTGGCAGTACAGGACATTGAAAATTTATGTTTGCTACTATATGTCCATGTAAGCATGCAAAAAAAAAAATACTTAATAAAAAATGGAAGGAAGCGATAAAGTTTAAAGAGAGGATGTCAATTGGTGGATATAACACGGAATCCTTACAATAAAGTTTGAGCTAAAATCAATAGAGTACTAACTTCAATATTTTTCTAAGATCAAATATTGTTAATTGTTGCTAATGCCAGTAAACGAAATATAGCTATGTATAACAGTGCGCTTGTCTAATAAATTCATTGAAGGTAGTGTTAGCCAATGTAATATTATGATTGGGTTAAAGGGCCACATTATTTATATTATATTCTTGATCTGTCTGCTCCTTTTATATTCAGATGCCAGTGCAACAAATCATAGGTTGATGAAATAATTAATAATAAGCATTGAACTGTGTTGTCAGATGTTGTTTGGAGTCCATAACCCTCCTTTTATCATTTTTAGCACCATAACCCATAAAGCCCATGCCCTCTCGACAGCCTGAATAATGCATTCCCTTTTATTCCACTGTCCCCTATGAATATGTAAACCTATAGCCTTAATGTATACGTCCTTTTAAACCCACCCCGCGCTCCTCTCCCCTGCCTTTTCATAATTAGTGGCAAACCAATGAAACAAATTTTTCCATTTCTCAATCGACTCGGCAACAAGCACAAAGGCGTGGGAGGTGTTGCGAGTTCTCATTGTCTCCCACTTATTATAGGCTAACCCCCAGCTGCCTGTGTTTGCGAGGGCCCGCGCGCTGGCACACTTCCAGCTCTGTGATTTTGAGAAGTTGGGAGGAGAAGCTAGCTAGTATAGTCCTAGAGCCATGTTGGAATGCAAGAGCAGTGGTGGTGGTGGTGGTTGGGCTGGGGAGGGAGGGGGGGTGACCTCGCTGTGTGATGCCAGCAACAGTGCGGGGCAGGAGTTGAGACTGAGAGGTTGGCTGGATTATAAATAAAATAAGCATGCGGTTTGTGAGGAGCTAGTCGGGGAAATATGGAAAAAAAAAGAACGCTATATAGTGCTTACAGCGCGGTTGTAAACGATGCCCCGGTGTAAGCTACTGGCTCAAGGCGTGCAGAGGTGGACCTGGCAAAGTCCGATAGGAGAGAAAATGGGCTTTTGAAATTTACAAAATGCTAGTGTAAATAACTGATTTGTGTTTACTGTCCAGGAAAGTTTCTAGTTGTGGGTCACAAGCTTTTTTTGGCAGTTTTTTCGAATAATGTAAAGTGGTTCACAGATCAATTTTGTTACAGTGGTAGTCATATCATAGTTCTTTAAGACAATTAACTTAGATTTTGCAGATTTTGTTTTGATAGAACAAGAAATAAAACTGTATCCCATAATGAGACCATTTGAGAAGCACTTTCTATGGGATGCTTTCACAACACTAGGCCTATATCTTGGTAAAAAATGACTACATATTTTATAACACTAATTCATCTTGTTCTATGATGTTAAGTAGGTTGTCTGTAGTCTGTTGAAGCCAGGGGAGGGACAGAAGTAAAACTCGACTACTATTGGTCAAAGCTGTAATCCACAAAATCTGATCTGATGTTGCTGTAGAGGCCAGGGGAGGAACTAAATTTAAATAATAATTGTGACAAAAGGCTTTATTTATTTTACATGTAAGCCCAGTGTCAGATAAACCTTTTTTCTGACCAATTTTGAATATGCGAGACTTGCGCATTACACCTTTAAATAAAAAAAGGAAAATGTTTTGTTTTTTTTATATATAAAAGCAGTTCAGATATTATAAGTTATTTTCCAACCCTTTTTCTTTTCCAGCGTGCCTTACCTCTGTTCCCATCCTGTGTTGTTACTTGTTATTGTGGACACCAGTGGACATGGCTGACTGCTCTGCTGATGAGTGGGGCTTGTGTAGTCTGACCTGTCTGCAGCATGTCTACATCAGGTGTGTCTCAGGGTGCTCCGGGAGTCCACAGAGGAGTCCACAGACCAAGACCCTGCCCCGGGCACAAATCCTGAAAGCACACAACCACCAAGTTCACTCCAACAGGAAACAGTGTCTAGGATAAACACAGCTTAGAAACTTAATCTCCAAGCTCTAGGTTTATGTACATGAAGAGTTTGCTCACTGCTCTTCTTTCTGTGTTGCATACACATAAAATGAGTCAAACCTAAGTCCATTGTAAAGATAAGGGCAGTTAGATGCTAGTCAAAGAATTTACCACGATGAAAGAATAACAACAAATATGGCGGCGCTGGGGCAGTTTTTTCGCTTATTTTTTTATAGAAAGATGAAAAAAAACTGCAGCAGATTATCTTTGAATATACAGCAACCAACTGGCTTATGACTCTTTTTAAAAACTTCAGCCAGTGCCTATTGTTTGAAGAGAATAATAGTAAGAAAATGATGTAAGTAATAAGAATCATATTTGGGAGCACAGTTGCACCGTGGTTAGCGCTTTTGCCTCACAGCAAGGATCCCAGATTCCATCCCTGGACCAGGCAGTCGGGGCCTGTCTGTGTGGAGTTTGGTTGTTCCCCTGTGTTTTCTCCGGTACTAAAAACATGTACAATAGGTTCCCCATTGAGGTCAGGATTCCCCTGAAAAAAAATCTGAATTTCAATGGGACTTTGCTGGCGAAATAAAAGTAAAAGGAAGTGATTAAGTACCAGCAGAAAAGGTTATTATAAAACATGGTAACTGTAATTAAAAAAGTACTTCCTTCTACTCTCATCCATCTACACTGCCTATTGTCATTACTTAAACTACATATTATACAAATACATTTTTAATTCACTCTAAATGATGTCAATATGTACATTTAGCACTCCCTAATACTCAAAAATCCTGCGGGAAGAATCAATAGACACGCTGTTACACCTATGTGGAGAATTCAGCATGTTAAATGGACATTATTTCACAGATGGGGCATAGCGGTAGCTCCCTAACAAACAATTGATTCACTTGTAAACTCCCATTGGCCAGCTGTTGTTCGGGGATGTTTACCATAAATAAAAGGAGGACTGAGGAGAAAGGATCCAGATGCTTTGAGTGCGGCCGTCGAGGTAATCTGTCATTGTTCTTAGCTAACGCTGATGGATGCCGCTCTGAATGGGCACTGGTTTTTAGTTAAACATGACAAAGTGAGGGATGACACGCCGCTGGTCACAAAGGTCCGGAGGTCTGGGAACGCCTCTGCAGTTGCTTTTCCTTGAGCCTGGTCACCTATCAGCTGCCAATAAAGGAGGAAGTGGCTGGGGCTTTCAAGGTTTGTTTGTTTTCAGCCTGCGTGCCGAAATTTTGAAAAATGACAAAAGTTACGCTTGGGTAATGTTAGGAAAGTTTTTTAGGTCAACCTGGACTATCGACAAAACTTTGTGGAGTTTGAAAAGATGTTGATTTTTACAAGACCTTGTTTTTTTAAACAGCTCATATAAAACGTTTTACATGGTTTATTCTAACACAGACATGAAGTGACGGGAAGGTTGTGGACATGCATCTAACATTTCACCAATGCTGACTGGATCAAAATCTATTATCTCTAAATTTACAATAGAAAATAAACATTTATATGACCACATAGCAAAATTACCATCAAAATTGAAAACATGGTAAGTCAACGTTAATATAGTGCAACTTTCTATATTTAATGTTACGTTTCTATGCTAAAGAAGAGAACATGATGTAATGTATAATGTTCTGTGCTCAATAATGTGCTCTTCTATAGATTCTATATTGTGGATGCCTATCATATTATATTGTAGACCTACAGAATATTTTGGTCCATTAGTGGCTTAGAACCTTTATACTCCAAGCATGCTTCTGTGCTTTCACATAATTGTGTTTAACTTATTCTTTATTGGACTTAGCACTT
>JAVQKG010058836.1:0-10440 GCA_036025885.1 Hypseleotris bucephala
CCTGACAAATCACAAAAGTCACCCAAACAATATGATGCGAGTAAGCTTAACAGCGCCACCTAGGGACTGAATAAAGAATGTAGTTTTAGAGAAATTCTTCACAAACATCCAGACAAATCGAGGCGGCAGTTGCACAGTGTCTAAGTGTTCAACCTGCAACAGGAGGGCAAGACACTTAGGAAAGGAAAGACAATTATACTAATGCGGTTTTGAAAAGCAATGTTTTGCGATCTTGTGCTTTGGCTTATAACTCCGTGATGCTTTGGGGTAGAGTGCTGGGGCACACATCTTCGGAATCTTCTTTCATTTGAGGGGTTGTTTGTGTGTCTAGCATGAAGTGCCGCTGCCGTAAAGCCATAAATGTGGCGCATGGGTTGACAAAATTGAGATTTTGGGGGGTTTGTTTTTTAGTAATTTATTTGGGTGTCATCTGAGTTGTGTTTGTTGCCGGTAAAAAAAGTTTAGATAGCATTGTAGCCCTAGTGGTGCTGTTTAATTTGATGTGCAACATTACTTATTTTCTGTGACTAGTTCTACATCATGTGTGCTCCGCCCACCTACGGGCTTCGCTATTGGTTACCTCCCTGGCGGATGCCAGCGCCACTGAGAAAGATCAAAACATTCACCGCGCCAATCATGCCCATGCCCTGGCACAGCCCCTGGGGCTACATAAGCCGATAAGCCCAACACACTCTCTTCTTCTTTCTCAGCCACTTGAGATTGATTTACAACTACTCACCAAAAAGGAAGATCCGCGGCGAAGAAATGTACTCTGCCCGAGCCGATGCGATGTACCCGCCGGCACCGAGTATGGGGGGAGCCGCTATGATGCCGGCTCCACCGCCTCTGATGTGCAGCATCAGCAGCATCGTTATACGCTAGATGACCTGCCCTCTGACAGGGACCGGCAGATGGCGACGCTTCTGGACCGGTGCTATGCTAACGCCTCTCAGGTAGTGGCGTTAGCAAGCAACATGGCCTTTTTGGCGGGCTCCCTGGACCGGCTGACGCACGAACGCTCTGCGCTCACTCCGGAGTGGATTGACGAGGTCCAAACCACTGCAGCGGCGTTCCTCCGCATGTCCCAGGCCTTCGCCGTTGACAGAGGCCGGAGGCCGGAGCATGTGTGCTGCCCAGGTCGGCGCTAGGCACCTTTGGCTCGGTCTGTCCTCGTTGAAGGAGCAGGAACAGAGACGCATCCTGGGGCTGCCGATGTCCACCGTAACTTGGGCTACCTATATGGAGAAGTAAGATGTTAAAAACTGCCCCACAGACTTTGTTGATACAATGTAGCCTATCGCGATTATCCAGGGGTGAAGACAGACTGTTGGGCTATGACAGCGAGGACAACAGAGACACCCGCACCGACACACATCACGGCAGCACACACTGCAACACTAAAGTTAATCTGCAGTTAGGGCCATATTAATCAATTTACATATATAATAACAAGACAACGCTTAATCGGCCTACCTGGGCAACGACGAGCACGCATCAAAACAGAGACCCTGAAGTGGGATAGGTCAGAGGGCGAGCTTTTATACTACTAGCGCTAGCGCCACCTGCTGGCAGATGACCCCCAAACTCATGCTGCCACATCAGTAAAGAGTAGATTTGGTCTATTTTTATGTCTGTTCACACCCTCCATAACACTGTATTTTATCTTTCAATACTGGACACTACTGCGGAAATATTAGAACCTTTGCCTGCACTTTTCCAGGAAACGTCATCATTAATGTATAATTTGAGTTTGAAATAGAGAATTGTGCACCTCAGACCCAACACGTTTTATGGCAATTATTTCTGTGCTATTATTTATTCTCAGGTCACTGGTCTCCCATCTACCACAAGACACCAATTCTCTGTTGCATTCTCCTCACCACCAAGCACCAAGATGTCCAGCTTCTAGGTGTTAGTTTCCTTCCTCTACCTTCTCTGCTGCTTCAAGTCAAAGGACTGTTCTCTTATAATATGACTATGTTCCTTCTCCTTCTAACAATAACTCGCTTGTAACCCACCTGCCCTTAGCCATACCATCACAGCCCCTCAGGAGGCCTTAATGGATTTATAAAGAAATCCTATAGTGCCTTCATTGAGTACAAGAAACCCTGAAATGAGGTTAATTAACAGTATCCCAAAGTTATTCATAACATTATAATAAAGTATTGTTTTTACATTCATCTTTACCAGACACTCAAAGTCTTGTCACTAAAATCTCACACAGTTTTAAACCACAAATGTCCTTATTGCATTTACTACCATTAGCACGCAAAAAGAAAAAGACAAAGCACAAAATCACTGCTGATTTTAGGAACTCCATTTCCCAAATGGTAGTGTGGCTGGCAGGCATTTAGCGGTGCAGATGAGTCCAATCTACATGATTGTGGTAAATGGATGTGCCGCTGTCGTGTCATGGAAATGGCTGCTCTATGGTCTAATGCTGAAGCACCCGAGGGTCCACAGTAACTCTCAAACTAATGATTTAACATGAGAGAGCATCAGTCATGAAGACTACCACCGGGACTGTTTTATGACATGGAATTAAAGGATAAAAAAGAAATTGAACTAAGAGCAGTGAAGACCAGTGGTTCGTGACTGGGAGATTTGAAACTTTATTAGTTTGGAAACATAGAATTTAAAAGTATACAGAAATATGAGTAAGGGTTTCTCCAAGTGCATGTTCATTTAATATCCTGAATACTGCCATAATCAGGACACTGGTAAAAACCGGGTTACTCAAATGCATGTAAACGTACTCAGTGTGTTTGTGGCCTCTCACTTTTTGGACAGGACAGGAGCAATATGCAACAGTGATAATTACAACATACTGCATTTTGGAAAGTGAGGGACTGTACTGTATATTATTAAAAATCATGACTATATACTGTATGATAAGCATGTGTCTCTCTCACATTGTCCTCTGGGCCTCGGGTTGTCATCAGATTGTTGGACAGTCATTGGCAGTCTGGTAATCTGACATGTTCAGTTTGAATATTTGAACTTTGAAAGCATTAAAATTAGTACACTGACATTTATATCAGTCATAATCAGTATCATGAAATACCAATTTAGTTTTAAAAAATCTTGAAAAAGTTAAATAAAATACAGTACAAAAAGTGTAGCTGTTGTGTTGGGCTGTTGTGTTGGGCTGGTTGTTTTTGTACAGAAGAGAAAATTGGATGCGGTTTCTAGGCTTCGGTGAGCGGCGGCGAGGGATAACATCGGTCGATGGAGTAAAGAGTCTCCATGGAAACTTGAGGCTGAACATGGACATGAGCTGATAAAGCAATTACAAAACAACGGAGATCAACACAGTATAATGGGCCCGTGGTTAAAAGTAATGTAATAGCTGCTATTTATTTTCACAAAGTGAAAGTATTGGTCTCACACTGTCTCTGTGGGCTTCATTATGGCTCCAGTAACTGGGTTATGTTGAAAAGTGCAGTCTTCAAAACATGAGCAACCCCTGAGCGTAATAAGATGTTTACAAACCAAATCAAGACCAAGCTTGATACAAAAGGACATACCTATGACCAACCAGACCTAATGACAGGGTCTTCTGCTTTATTTTGGCTAATGTTAACACTACTTACTAATATAGTACAGAGACATCTAATACAGTGGACTTGTGTTTTTAGGTTTAAGTAATCCAGAGACAGTTTATTTGTTGGTATTGCCTCCTGCTTTCTCATTATTTGAATGTGTATCCAACTGCAAGCAGTAGCATTTTAAGCAAAACAATGTCCAGGTGTAAAGCTGCACTACCCGATTTGGTGAAACTTCTGATGCTCTTCCCAAAACATTCCAACTGTCTCACACATGGAGCACACACTGCCTTGTAAGTTGTGTGAATGTTTAAACAGATGCTTCCCTTGCACAAAAACAGATATCCTTACAATAAAGCCCACAGAGGGCCACAAAGCCTATTTTTTCTTATGACTTCTGAAATTCAGAACTATTGGCTGAATAATTATTTTTCCTTTGAGAAAAAAAATCGGGTAGTGCAACTTTGATGTGGCTTTTCTTATTCTTTCTTATTCTTTGTTTGTATGATTTGGTTTCCCCTCAAAAATGCATAATTGCCATGTCCTCAAGCTGGGTCAAGTGCAGTGAACAAAATATCCCTACAGGGAAAAAACTTCATCCTAAAATAACATTTTGATGGTTTTAGATACATTTACATTTAACCTTTCAAGAAGATAATTGTCTATTCCAGATTTTACCTTCATGGTCTATTAATGTTGTTTACTACAAAAACAGAGCGTCGCTTTCCCCAACTGAGTAATGGGGAAATATAAACATATGAATAGACAATAAACATGACTTTCTGCAAGCACAAATAATGATGTCTCCAGCAATAAAATAAAATGAAATGTACAGTAATGATGAACTGAAATGGTTGAGTGTTTGATGCAGACGCATTCAGATTGTACATGCAAAACTAATGTATTGTGTTCAGTTCTATCAGCACCAATGAATGTAACATCGAGGCCTGGACATTACAAAGTACTCTCCATTGACTCTCCCTTTTCTAAGTTAGTCATTCTTTTTTACATGTTGTTTAAATGTTACGTGTAGGGAACAAGCAAGTACATGATGAAAACTACTAACATCTCTTTTTGTGGCACAATCCATTCAGATTTTCAATTTTATTTCTGTGACATTTGAAAGCTTTGAGCAAACAAAACAATTTTGGTTCATAAATGATGTATTCTAATGTGAACATGCTTTTAACTCAATCTAGATTTTTTCAAGCTGACAAAAATATTCAAAGATTTTAATGCTTTGTACCGTGCTATAATGTTGTTTCCTTATAAAAAACATTCCTGGAGCGGTGTTCTATCAGAGGCGGCGCTACCATTAGGCAAAAGTAGGCAGCTGAACCCCAAGCTTCCAGAGCCCCATAAATGAAAGCTAAAATACATGTCTTGGTAATTGTTAAACTTAATTCGGTAAAAATAGCATTTTAAAATCAATATGACCCACCAGTTTTCTTTTATCTCTGCACGGTAAAGTTAGGACTTAAAAAGCACCAAATCCAAAGGGCCTCCTAGCTTGTGTTCGCCTTGAGCTTTCAAATGGCTACATCTGCTACTGGTTTCATTTTATCCACATGTTTGACTATATTCTATATTTTTTTAAGCTATTCTTCTGTGAGCATCTCAGTTCTATCTATCCCCGCCCCCTTCTTTTGCCCCTCCTACTCCAAAAAGCACTGACCAATCAGCAACCAAACAACAACTACAAACAACAACTTTTTGCAGAAAGTTTAAGAAAGCAGGTTTTTCTATCTCATCTGTTATAACATCAGTAAAATAATGTGCAATTTTGCTCAAGAGGGTATCAAAATTGGTTTAGAAGGTATAAAGCAGCACAGTAGGCTTTTTAAATAGCAATCTGAAAAGTTCTTACTGTAGCTTTGTGAAGTCCTATAGCAGTGATTAGCCCTCTCATAAGGACATTTAGGGCCCACTCATGTTACATACACAGGCATTATTATCCACCAGTCGCAGATGGTTATCCTCCAGGCTCATCTCTGCAGGGCTCTGTCTCAGCTGCATAATGACTATAATGTGGTTTCTCTGCCAAGATCAATACCACAAAAGCCAAAGCTGCTGGATGGAAACGGGTATCAATGCAACAAGTTATTTTAGTGTCCCAGTCCGTCTTTAGTGACAAAAATAACACTGGGTGTTTTCAAAGTACACATATGTACAGGTATGAGTTTATAGGGCAACATTCTAATCAATACTTTATATAGTATAGTATAGTTTTCTGTCCAGTTTGTAGAAAGTAAGGTATTTCAATCAATTAAATCAATTGGTGGTCAGCTGTCTTACATTTGCATCTGTGATGAGCCTGTAAAGTGGTGACTATGTTAAATGCTTATCTAAATGTTTGTCTTAATGTTAGCCCTTTAATTATCTGTCTGTATTTTAGTATGCACTTGACATAACTCTAATAGGATCTGTGCCACACCCATGGACCACCTGAAAAGCCCTTTTTCATTAGGTGAGAATGGGACGGGGCAGTTCTCTGGGACTGTTATTTATATATATTTATATTTATATCTGTTGTTTAGCTCTGTTCTGGTTGTCACCAGATGCATGCAGGTGTTAGCTTCAATTTCAAATCAGCAGTTTTTAAGACATTTACATGAACTTTAAAAGTATTGTTCATGACAAATGTATAAGAATATTGGATAACTAAATTTAGTGCAATTAAAAATGTCATTAGACCTCATTAGGCCTTTACAATGCCACAGCAATTGCAGTCTTCTCAGAATACATTTTAAGCGGACCTGAACATAAATAGACGTTTGGCTATGTCTTTATCAAAGATGTTTTATTTGCACAGACAGAAATGTACCCTTTCGTGCCCATTCACCCATAAAATGCTGCACTGAAAGCTTGTAAAAGCGCTGCCGTGGATCAAAGGCTACGTGTTTATTCCTCTTTTACTGCGTGCAGGTTGGAGACAGTGGTGCGCGCGGCTCTGTGACGTGTGCGCGCGGAGCCAAAGAGAGGGCTGTGCGCTTCAGGATCACAGTCTGCATCTGGAGACGAGCGAAGGCTGCGTTGAGCTCAACATGTAAAACTTTTGAACAGTGAGAGATGGAGAACCAAAGCGACGCGGTGCTGCTACCCGCTAAAGCCCTTCTCGGGGTGGGTTTGGATAACTTTATTTCGTTGCTTATTTTTGGGCTCATTTTTGTTTTGGGGGTGCTCGGCAACACTTTGGTCATAACGGTGCTCGCCCGCAGTAAACCTGGACAGCCTCGCAGCACAACCAACATCTTTATCTTGAACCTGAGCGTGGCGGACCTGTCTTACCTGCTCTTCTGTGTCCCGTTTCAGTCCACTATCTACGTGCTGCCCACCTGGGTCCTGGGCGCCTTTATTTGTAAGTTCATCCACTACTTTTTCACCGTCTCAATGTTGGTCAGCATCTTTACTCTGTCCGCGATGTCCGTGGACCGTTATGTGGCCATAGTTCACGCGAGGAAGTCGTCCTCGATCCGCGTGGCAAGGCACGCGACCCTGGGTGTGGTGCTGATTTGGGCGCTGTCTTTGGGCATGGCGTCCCCCGTGGCCCATTTCCAGAGCATCGTGGAGCGAGAGGACAACAACACGTACTGCTGGGAAGTGTGGCCCGACCATCACCGCAAGGTCTACGTCCTGTGCACGTTTGTCTTTGGATACCTGCTCCCGCTCGCGCTCATCTCCGTGTGCTATGCCAAGGTGAGAGCGCGCCAGGGCGCACGGGATTTGCGCATATGTGGACGTGTTAACTTCAACCTCTGCTTTCTTTTCAGGTTTTAAACCATCTTCACAAAAAACTGAAGAATCCATCTAAAAAGTCTGAGCTCTCCAAACGAAAGGTCAGTGCTGTATTTGAAAATTGACTAACATTTGTGCAAATATGTCAATGTAGCATATGTCCCTCTTATTTTTCAATAGCCATGGTGCCTGTTAAGTTGAGTACATGGTTTATTTCACTTTATTTAGATTTTTTATATTGTACACAAAAAATAGCTTAAAGCCTGTAGGATCAATCCTTTTCTGTGGACAGGCTGCCCTCCCTGTGATAATCTGTTTTACCCTCAGCACAGAAATAAACCAATCACATATCTGTAAAAAAATATATAAAAAAGAAGGCGTTATTTGTGTTTTTGAGCTTTAGAGACATGTGCAGAGGGCACCATTCAGCAGCCGAAGGACACTATAAACCATTCCACACAGCCTTGAAAAGACAACGTTGATACAGCACTATTCTGATCTTTTCTATACATACAGTATAGTTATAAATAGCACTTCAAAGTTTCAGAAAAAAAATGATAAATTGCATTTGTTGCTACAGATATACAGATTAAATTGTACCTATAGAATATGTCATGCCTTTAATGGAGAATAGAGAAAGGAAAATGATGATTACATTTCCATCTTTGAAGGTCAACTGTAATTCACTTTATTATGCGCAGCCTATGATGATTATTCATGATAAATGTTTGAAAACAACAGACATACCTCACTGTGTGTCTTGGCGTCTTTGTTGAAAGCCACTTTATTAATGTTTTCTCTATTGAACTGTAAGCTTTGACTCAGCGCCATATACAGTAAAAGATTGTACAATTTGAACTAGAAACTGGCAGAATCTAATCCATTTTAGTGATGAATAAAAGGGCATAAACAGGTTGAGGGTTGACTAGATAAGCTTTTGTCTTTGGTAAAACATAGTTGTATAGATACAGTTTTTGAAGCATATACGTATTAAGCATAAATGAGTCGATCTGGCCAAATGATGTCCAAATCAAGGACAAATGTACAACTTTGAACAAGAGCACACTGAATTCTTGTTTGTTCATCAGCTATGGATTCGTTCAAGGTCTATGTTTACTAAACTGACATTTGTTTGCATGTAATCAACATCTTACTACTTTAGCCTAAATCCATAAGAGTAACAAGCCACGCCAGTAACTAATTGTGCAAGAATAAAAAGAATGGGAGGGCATCCAGTGTTACTAGATGATTTGCTGTGGCAACTTTGAAAGCTGAAAGGAAAGAAAAGATGTCATGTATATGTTAATTTTATCAAGTATAACTCAATTTAACAATCTATAATGAATGAAAGTCCTGAAATCTAGTCCAAATTATTCATTCACTTTTAACTCACAATCAAACAATGAAGAATGTATTGTGGTCTTCTTAACACATGATGTCAAAATAGAGCTCACATAGTTTAACCACACTGAATGATTTAATTTCCCTTTTTCCCGCAGACCGCTCTGACCGTCCTGGTGGTAGTGGTGGTCTTCTGTCTATCATGGCTGCCTCATCACGTGGTGCACCTCTGGGTGGAGTTCGGCTCGTTCCCCTTGAACCAGGCGTCTTTTGTTTTTAGGATGGTGGCCCACAGCTTGGCTTACAGCAACTCCTCCGTCAACCCCATCATCTACGCCTTTTTGTCTGAAAACTTCAGAAACTCCTACAAGCAGGTCTTCTGGTGCCGGGCGCCCAGTGACTGTCCGCTCAACGAAACCCGGGACCATAGAAGCAAAATGGATGCCGCACCATCCACCAACATCAGTGCCACATTCAAAAGTCCAGACTCCCAGATCACCAAGGTGCTATGAATATGCTGTGAAGATGCTATAGTGCTAAGTGTCAGGTTCACAATTAACTGAGTTTTTGAAGGGAATCGATTTAAGTAATTTGGGCAATGGATATACTGTATGTAAGTTTCACAATCATCACCATATTATAGAAGAAGAAGAATGAGGCATGTTGGAAAGAAGGGATCAACAACTACACAGTTCAAGGTGCTTCAGACAATTAAAACTTGCGGGTAAATGGTTGAGAATTATGCTGCAAGTGCATGTATTAATTAAACATAAAAACAAACAAACTTTTGAGCAAGAGACACATTTGTATTGGCATGATTACTTCTGGGGTGAATACAGAAGAAAACTTCCACATTTATCTTTTTGGGCTCAAATGCTGGCCACTGTATATTCCCATATTTAAATCATAGTCACTCTACCGTACTGTGTCTTTTAAACACTATAGTCAGTCTTGCTATAAAAATATTATATTAAGCAAGCAGTACACATTAGATCATTTAGGTATTTTTGAGCTTTATCAGCAGTTCTTTATTGTGGTCTGTTTTAGGTGCATTATATTTTTCCATAGTGTCTTCCCATGAATAAGTGATTAGTCATGGACCTCTTTCCCATGGCCCAGGAAGCATTTAACCATCTTCACATGAGATCATATCTAGAACTATAATTAGAAAAGATTGCTGTGGTTTGGGTTTCCAAGATATAGTCTTTTAATTCTCGTCTTTTTGGGGTTTTCCTCCAAGGGAAATCCATTTGTTAGGTTGAAATGATTTGATTCAAAGTTAATCCACCATAGACTAATTGATTGTACGGTCTGGTACATCATGATACAATTTAAAATACACGTAAATTAGTAAATCAATAGTTACATATGTTTGAGAAATCCTGTTGTGTGATTTTGCGGCCCCCTTATCACCTGTACATAAATAACCATCCTGTGTTTTTGCTCCTGTCCATGTTTCCAACACTGTGGTGACAATGTGTAGTCCTGAAAATAACTTATCCTTGAGTGTCAGAGCCTCTTTTACAACAGTATCCTTTAAAGGAGTTTTCCAAAAAGAGCTGTACACTGGCAGATAACACACAATAAAACACGTACTTGTGTGTCTTGAATCACTTTATAAATACAGTCTAATCTCCATTTATTTCCAGTTTTAGTCAAGTCTGAGTGATGGACTGTTGCTGTGGAAACGTTGGTGTTATATGCCTCACCGAGGTCAGAAAAACATGCTTCAACCTGCCTAAATGGTCATACTTCAAAACATAATGGATTTAGCCTTGACCTATATACCCTTTTCAAGTTTAATTAAAATGCTGTGGTT
>JAVQKG010058916.1:0-13980 GCA_036025885.1 Hypseleotris bucephala
AAATAAACATCCTTTTAATAATTTTTATTCCTATGCAATATACTAGGGTGAATGTTGTTAGTTAGCTTAAGCCACCATTGAGAGCTTAGTTTGTTGGAGTTAGACTTTAGCAGATCTTAAGACTAGCAACTTTACAATCACTCACTCTGTTGCGCTCCAAAAACACTCTGGCCTCTGACTTGTTGTTTCAAAGAGATACCGAAGTGAGGCCGGAGTGGGACTGCAGTCATCTGTTACCATGTGATAAGATGCTTGCCTCACTTACCCCCAGGCAGAAAGGATGGTTCAAAATAGTCTCTTACATGAGGAACAGCGGAGTTTGCATGTGGTCTTTTGGGTTAAAGAGAAAAGCCAAATATAATATGTTAATAACGGTTAAATGAATGATCTTGTAACAGCAACGAGACATTACAGTGCCCTAAACTGATCTGGACTAGGGACTCTCTCTTTATCGGTTAAATTGATTTTAATGGCTATTTTACCTTTTTCTTTGCACTCTTTATGACCTGAACGTCTATCATTGCAGTTAGGAGCTTAGCCAACCACTCCCTAATTCCTCAAGCACTTTTAAGTAAACAATACAGGAAACTGTGTTCTTTTGGTATACTCCCTTTGCTTATTTACTCTTTCTAAATAAACTCAAGGCTGCCTCAAACAAGCTTTGTTTCTTTATAAAAGGTTATTATGATACAAATGTAGTTTGCCTCAGCAGATTTCCAAGCTCTTTTGCTGGATGTTCCTCTCATAGTCTGTCAGTGACATGTGTTTGTTTACCTGTGCTCTTATCTCCACAGGAAACTGCCAGCTCAGTGTACCTGGTGATGGAGGTAAGCTCCCTGTAACCACGGCCTTTGTTTGCTCAGTGTTGTATTGTCCCAGCTTTTGTAGGCAGCTTTGACAGGGCAGCGGCTATAATTAGCACTTGCCACAGGCATCAAGAGCCTAAATGGCTTCTGGTTAAATAACTAGTTAGGTATTACTATTGTAAGTAGAAGAGAAACATTAGCATGGTATTGTTATTTCTGCCTGTTTGTATGTTCAAATAATATATATTATTTTGTGTTTCACTCCTCAACAGTACTGCAATGGTGGAGACCTTGCCGACTACTTGCACTGTAAGTCAACAGTTTAATATAAACATGACTTTTCAGATCTGTCATTTAACCTGGCTTTTGTGCACAACCAAATAATTAATTTATTCTATGTAAAATTAAAGGCAGCCAGTTAAACCATACAGCGGTGTGTCAGGACCAGCAATATTGAAAATTTAAAAAAAACTGTTATGACTGCTTAGTATGATTGAAATGCAAGAAGGTTTAAATGTGCTGGGTTATGCTGACCAGCCATATGCTGTAATGTGTTTCTCAGTTAAAGACAATATTCTTGGTGTCTGTCTGAAGTGGCAGCAGTATTTTCAAAAAATGTGTGCTGTCAAGACTGGAAAAAATTCCACAACAGTAAATGGCTTAGCAAAATTCCTGACTTTTATTTTTGTAGCAAATTGTGAAGTCATTTAAAAGGGAAAGGGAGAAAAAACAAGGGTTAGCCGTGTGACTAGAGGGCAGACAGAGAACAAATAGGAGGAAGAACATTGGCTGGATACAGAGTGACAACAGGAAACAGCTCTTTATCTCAGTCCCCAGACACAAACAGAATTTGTTCTAAAACTAAGAGATACAGAGGTAAAATTAAACATGAAGTCATTATACCATAATTTTATAGGGTCTTGTTTTGTCATCTTACTGTGTACTCATTATTATTATGACTAAGTTATTGACGTTGAGGTCAGTGTAGCATACACTGTTTGACAATATTGTGAAAATACATTGCTGGAGTGTAGCGTAGATTTCTTTTCCTCAGGCAAAAGTTTACATCATTTAGTAAACCATTTTAAGTTGCAGGAACAAAACTATATTTCTGTGTGTTGTATTTGGCCGTCAGCAAAAGATCCACATGACAATATAGTAGTATCTGCTGCATCCCAGACACTCTGAGTTCTGTCAGTAACTGATTTTATTGCTCTGTGTCTATAGCCAAAGGCACCCTAAGTGAGGACACCATTCGAGTGTTTCTGCAGCAGATTGCAGGAGCCATGAGGGTGCTGCAGGCCAAAGGGATCATTCACAGAGACCTGAAGCCCCAGAACATCCTGCTCTCCTACCCCCCAGGACGCAAGTCACACTCCAACAACACCTGCATCAAGATCGGTAGGCCTTACTAATTTATTTTTCTAATATACACCCTTTTAGTTTAGAGTAGAGGTGTCCAAACTATGGTCCGGGTGCCAAATGTATCCCAAAGAGCAATTTTTGGTCTGTGGCTTACCTCTCACTTGACCCAAACAGATTTTTTATGTTAAATGTGACTCAACATAGTGCAACTAAAAAATTGTGTTCAGTGGGTAACAAGATATCTTTGTACTTTTCTGGCCTTAGAGGGACAATAGGTAAAAAAAAGCCATAGAACACGTGTCGAGAAAACAGATACATCTGAAAGGTACTTTTTGAAGTCATGGCAGCGATTGGCCCTCCAAATGAGTGTATGGGCCCCTTCTGTGTTCATTTTGACAATGTGGCTCTCAGTGAAATAGTCTGGAGTCTGGACAGATAGTAGTTTAGAAAATTAAGTAGTCGGAAGGATTTTAGTACATTACTGTCTTAAAACAACCCTGTATAAAAAATAATAAATGTAGGCTTAAAAGGTTCATTTGGCGGAGAATGTGGGTTTGTAATGTGAAACTTATTTCCCAATACAAGTGCTTAAATGTTTTGCATGGATCTGTTTAAATTTGTTAAAATCATAATTACTTTAACATCTTAAATACCCATCTTAAATCTCCCAATACCAACACACAACACTTAATAGAAATGATACACTTTTTGTCTGGCATATCATTCTGTATCTATTTGTGTTTAGTAAATTTGACCTTACAGATGAGGTTTGTGTTACAGTGAACAATCAGCATAACAAAAGAATTGTCAGAGCCAAGCACAAAGTGAATGTTTTGAAATGCTGCTAATCCTAAAGCCGTGTAATTCTTGTTTTCCTCTGGAGAGCATGAGTGGGCCTGTGGGAGAGAGCAGCCTGGGACTTGTAGACCCTGTCACTGATGTAAACCCCTAGAGTCTGTAGAAGCATGATTGGTGACCCACACAGACTGTACAGAAATGCATGGTCAAATCCCTAGAAGTTGACATGAGTCCATTTGTTCATTTACTGACAACAATGTATGTGTAGCATTACCCTAATTCACATCGGTGTGTATAATGTAAATAAAACTGAATACAATTCTCCTAAAGACCTGTATTGAATATGACAGCAGCAACACATCTCAAAGGCATGGGGACAAGGGTAACAAATGGGTGGAATTGTAAACCATTCTAAAAACAGCTAAATTGACGTTTGCAAACAGGAAAACTTCATATGTCTGTAATCATGTCATATACAAGTTAAAGCAGTATTAACAATTTAATTTGCTGGATACTCAATGCTCTATATGTATTTTATTTGTAATACATAATATTCAGATTTTCATGACACGATCTCTGTTCTCTTCACAGCGGACTTTGGCTTTGCCCGATATCTACAGAACAACATGATGGCAGCAACGCTTTGTGGCTCCCCAATGTACATGGTATGGGCAAACATTTGCTATATTTCATTTCAAGATTTTATGGTTTTTCTAAAGCTAAATAATGATACATCATTATGATCACCAGGCTCCAGAAGTCATTATGTCCCAGAACTATGATGCCAAGGCTGACCTGTGGAGTATTGGAACTATTGTCTATCAGTGTCTGACTGGAAAAGCTCCATTTCAGGTATTTTCGAATCATTTTTGGGTCTGCTGCTTACAAATTCTAAATCACATTTGTACACACGAGAAAGCTTTGCCATACCAAATTCCCCTAATAAAGAGGTATATTCAGTCATTATTCACACTTTATGCCTGCAAACAATTTTAATTCTTTCATTTGGTTTGCTCTCTTGGTTTTCCCTTTTTATGGAAGGATTAAGAAGTCTATTATAAACCCTTTTCTCAGAGGGTGACTTTGCATGGATTTAATGATTGCAGCACTAATGGTAGTCTGTGTCTGGAAGCAGCCGTGCATGCAGTACAATTCAGTCACTGTTTGTGTGCCAGCGACTGTTAGCCCCACTTCCTCAACATTTCAGGCTAGTTAACTCGGCTGTCAATGTCTTTTTATATGTTTTGTATAATCTGTCTGGCTGTCCGGAAACTAGAATATTGATCTAGTCTGATTATTTAATATGTCACACATCACATATCATATAACTAGGTTATCTGGACGGGTCTCGTAACATTTCCATATTGACCTAAATGGACTCACCTACTTAAAAATGCGTCAGATATTTTGTTGCTCTTGTCACTGTATGTTTCACTTTGCTTACTCTTTTGTTTTTGTGATTTTTGTTTTGGACTTTTAACTCTTTGTATTTCATTTATATTTTCATGTGTTTATGAAATGAGGAAATACTGAATTAAATGATATACATATTCTCTTTTCACTTTAGGCCAGCAGTCCACAGGACCTCCGACTCTTCTATGAAAGAAATACAAATCTCACACCTAAGTAAGCATTTAATTTCTGCAACCAAACTATTTAAATCTGTTATTTTGCCCAAACACTAATTTAAAATGTTTGCAGCATCCCTCGAGAGACCTCGTCCCATTTGAGGCATCTGCTGCTGGGTCTGCTGCTGCGTAACCACAAAGACCGAATGGATTTTGGTTAGTCAGCACGGTCCAGTCATTGTGCTGAAATGGCTTTGTTTAACACATACAGTTTATAATGTCAAATATTGATTTATACTCTGTGCTTCGAAAGCAGAAAAGATAGAACTATTTTAAGGAGGTAGTCAAAATCGATCTAATCGATCTAATCTTTGCAGCAGATTTACTGGATCAACACAATGCCATTTCAGATGTATTCTAATTACCTAAAGACTATTAATATATTAGTATATCAATTATTCTCTCTCGTCGACAGATGAGTTCTTCAGTCATCCTTTTCTAGAAGCAAGCACATCCATAAAAAAGAGTAAGTGTAAATATATATTTGCTTCTAATATAGTAAGTCTTCACCAGTAAAATGTTGGTTACTTGTATAATGGAGTCTCCTTTGACCTTTTGTTGTTGGTACATTATATTACTGGATTAGCTTTTGATAACAGCAAATGACATTGGTCTGATGCTGAATTTATTCCCAGAGCATTTCATTTGGTGTATAATGTATTTGTGATTTGAGGACACATATTAGTCTGGTTTGTTGTAGTGACGCTGTATGCCTTATTTTAAAATAAAATATGTTTTTATTACAGCAACCCCCACTGTGACCATGACCTGCCTGCCCAGCTCTGCATCAGCCAGTTCCTGTAGCAGCTCCTCCACCTCTCACCTCGCTTCACCGCCGGTTTGTTTTTCACTACTTTCTCTACTATCTTATCACCTATTTTATTATCAGGTTTCATACGAGTGCTTGAATTAGAATTTTAACAGTGTGTTCTTAATGTTTGAAATGTGCTTGAATTTATAATGTAATGCTTGAAAATGCTTGATTAAAAAAAACACAATTAATGTAGTTTTAACACCTAAACGTCTGCATTTAGGGTCTGCACCTAGAACACACACATTATTTCATTATTATTTAGGTTCTTTTGCTTTGATATTTATTTTTTATAATTTATTTAACTTCTGTATTAAATAATTTATTGTTTATCTGCTTCTTCAAACACCTGAAAAAATACCTTGAAAGTGCTTGAATTCTATCATCAAAAAGTTGTATAAACCCTGTATAATAGACTATATGTTTGACTGTTTGCTCTTCTGTCTTGGTAGCAGTCTCTTGCCGAGGGTCAGCATGTGCGTGCCAAAGCCCTGGCCTCCCCCATGCAGGAGGCCACTGGTTTCCTCCTCAAAGATTCCTCAGGGGGAGGGGCCAGCAGCAAGAACTCCTCCTCCTGCGACACAGACGACTTTGTCATGGTCCCTGCTCACTTCACCAGTAAGAAAACACTTGTCTCTGGAGATATACAGTACATGTTAAATTCAGATGGCTGTGGTGGTGGTGGAGTACTACAGTATGCCCAGCAACTATGTTCATTGTATTTTAATAAAAATATTGGGATTTCACTTTATTCTACCACCAGTTGTTCTGCTCTCTAAAAATCTTTTTTGAACTGACCGGGATTGTTTTGATCAAATTGTTAAACAGAATTGCTTGAAAGGCCAGCAAGTAGTGTAATGTTTTTTATATAGTCTGTTTCCCTTTAGCGGATTGTGCTAAGGAGACTTGACTTCTGTTATTAACATAATGCAATATAAATCTTGGCTTATGCTTTTTTTCAATCCATTTTTCAATTGCAGCAGCTGAGCTTACTTGTGAGAGCAAAGTGCTTCAGGACAGCCTCATGAACAGCGGGTAATAATCATTTTACTGAATGCCATAACCTTTGCTAAAGTCATTTGGCCAGTGTCATAAATGATGAACATTTCGCCTTGTATTTCAGTGTAATAAAAGCTTTATCTTGTTATCCTTGTGTCTTCATCAGCTCTCTCCTGGCTTCTGCGGGCCTGTGTAGTCAAGGCAAAACACCACCACACTCTCCTTCATACAGCAGCTCTCCAAGTCCCGTCAGGTAGAATCAGTAAATCTAGTCTCAGTGCCACAAACAGTAGCAGAAACTAGGGGTGAAGGGTGTTTTTTTTTTCTAAAAATACAATACTGCTTTTTTTTACATTAATATACTGTATCACATTCTGTTGTATTTAGTTTATGTAACAATGCATGCAAACATTGTTGGAGTTGTTTAGCAATCCACACCAAAAGTTTTCACAAGACAGCTTGCAGATATTTTCGCACAAGTTTCAAACCACACTAACTCATATCTTCTGTTTCGTCTGACAGTTTTCACACTGTCTGCTCTTGTCGTCCTGGCAGGCTCAGTGAGTTCTTGAGCAGTAACTATGGAAACCATGGCCAGTCACTGCCTATCCCAGTCCCCTCTCAGGTTCTCAACTATCAACGCATGGAGCAAAACCTTCAGTGCACCAGGCAGGATGGCTCACCACGGTATGTGTATCTAAATGAAACATGATGCAACTATGTAATTTCCCAAAAAGAATCAATACCTAATCAATAATAATTTCTGTTCTAACAGGCTGTCAGCACCAGTCCAGCGATGCAGCAGTGGCAGTTCACTGGGCCATGGTCGTCAGGGGTCTTCACCCCCCTACGGTCAGGGAGCGCTGCCCACCAATCGCCGCCTCTCTCTGGGTGGTGCCAGGCCTTTCCAGCTCTCTCCACAAGGTACTTTACGGCTAAATCCTCACTTGGTCTAATTCACTTCTTAGCTTTAATTGTGTTATGAAAAGCAAACATAATTCTGAAATTATGCAGTGTGTTCTAGGACTACCGACTTTATGTTTGTGACATAATAGTAACACTTTCTGCACGCTTGCTTACCACTAATTACTCACTAAAATATAGTATGGGAGCAATAGTAGTAGAAATGTATTAATGTCGTAATTTTGTAAAAATTATGCTGACCACAGGGTTAAATAGGGAAGATTAATTTATTGTATTTTCCGGGCATTGGAAAACGCTATTACAGTTCTTTTAACTTTTATGCACTCCTATACTCAGGTCATTATTTTTTTATATATATATTTTTAGTTTAAAATCTCCCTTCAGTTTCTCTTCCCTTTAATCTTATTGTAAAACTGTAAAAGCACAAAATCTATCTTACACGTTAAAATGTTCTTGTGACTGAGCAGAGCAATGAACCAGTCTCCCAAACTCACACTCTCAGATGCTCTCCTCTCACCACCTGTTGCTCCTGTCTGCTCTGTGCCTCACGTTGGCAGGCTTCCTAGTTCCTTGATGCTTACCATTTTTTGAGGATAAATAAGTGTTTATTGCTACATCTGCATGTACTCAGCACTTTTACCATTTTCTGTGTTGATCCACTTTTATTTCTAGCTACAACATTAATATCAAATCACTTCTCCCCTGCAGCTCCTCATCACACTGAACTGAGGCCAGCAGTGCACCAGCAGCAAGCAGGATTGGGATCGCGGCTCCACAGTGCCCCCTGTCTGTTAGAGTGCACCAATGGAGGGGCCAGACAGAAGATCCGGAAGCAGCACTCAGACCCAGTAGCAGTCCCCTCTCCAGGTCTGATGACTGGACGTCCTCTCCACTCCTCGCCCCGCCTCAGTGAGCTGATGCAGCGCAGCCCTCTGCCCACCATACTGGGGTCTCCCTCCAGGGTAAGTCACTGGTATAAGTAAGAAGAAAATAACTTCTAGTTGTGTATGCAAAAAGCCAGACATATTGACCTTTTCAAAGTTTTTAATAAGAAGTAACATATTACGGAATGAAATGCAACTGGAGTCAAGACCATTATATATATTTAAGAAACTAGCATTAGCCACAAAATATTGCAAATTAAGATGGTTTTGGCAAATGACACCCAGTCTGCTACATGTAGGTAACGTCTGGGCCTGCTTAGGAAACATTAGTGAAATATACTACACATTGTATTATTGTATTCTAATGTACACAATAGTTTTTTCATTGTATGCTCAGAATAATTTTATCCCTCACCACAAATCCTACTTTTTCCTAAATTAACTCACATTTGTCTCCAGCCACCTCCATTCCGGAATTCTGAACCATCCATTTGACAAACATTTAAAGGGTCTATAAATATGTGTTTTTGAATAATCTCAATTTTTGTGTTTTCCTCACAGGCCATCCCTCCTTTTGAGTTCCCCAAGCCCACCAGCTCCCCGAACCTCATGACCTTCCTGACACAGGGTTTTGTCATGGGCTCACCCTCCAACCGGACTGCCCCACCAGAGATAAGAGAGCCAGCACCAGCACCCACTCACTGCATGCACAGACTTAATGACCACGACAATGGCTTTGGAAGGTACAAGACTAAATTCCCTGGTTTTCTTTATAATGATTGGACAATTAAACTATTCTATTATCATTCTTGTTTTTGGTTAAGGTCTAACAGTGCAGGCCGGCTGTCTGACATGCTGCTAATGGCTGCTTTTGGCCCCAGTTCACCTGTGGCTGAGAGGGGCAGCTCAGAAAACCTCACATCTGAGAAAGCCATAGACATTAATGGTAAGATTGCATATTTGGGTTCTAGTGTGTTCAGTGTGTTTCAACATGTTATTGCAATAAGAATAATTAGCAGTAGATGAGAATAATTAGCTCCTAAATTGTCTTAGTCCAAATACTGTATAATTAAAATTGCTAGTCCTTTTCATGTTTGTAGAACTTCTTGTTTACTTTTTTATTTGCTAATTTATCTAACTTGCAACATGTCTGAAATAAAGATATATTCAGGTTTCCTATTGGGAATGGAAAACCTTGAAAATTGGTTTTTGCTCATTTTAAATGATTTATATGTTAGATCACAACAAATTACTTTCATTCATTTTCACACTAAGGTCCACAACTAGAACACACAGATTATTCCATTACTTTTAAAGGGGTTTTCATAGTTTTGTTTTTTAATTATCCTGCAATTTGCTTAACTTTTGCCTCAAATTATTTACTTGCATACCTCAAATGCCAGTTGTCCTATTGTATGGTTCTTGAAAACATATTGATATTGAGCTAAATTGTTTTGCAGTTTCTCCTGGTGGTGTAGGAGGCTTTGCACCCAGCTCTGGTAGTCCAGCACAGGTGGTCTTCACAGTGGGTTCTCCTCCTCTTGGCAACACCCCACCTCAATCTTCACAACAGAGAAAATACTCAGGTAGATCATCTTATCACAAATACACACTGACAAGTTTAATAAGTATGTATAATCAATATGTGTATATATGAACTTTTGTACACCTATGATGTTCTTTTGGCTTTTTAAAATTTTACTCAAAAGACAATGTTGTGTAATTCATTAAATTGACGCCGAAGCACCAAAATGCAGTACTTGCATGAACTTGTTGATCTGTAAAACCTGCGTATCAAAAGATTCTAGTCCCAACAGAAGCCTTTACCAACAACATGGCCACCTTTCACTTATTTATTACAATGTTAAAATGAACCAAATTCCCTCTGACAATACAAGCCTTTTATCAAATTGAAGTTTAGTACATTAAACGATCAGTAACATTAAGTAACATTAAACGTTCAGTAGTTAACACTAGCCTTGTGCCTTCTGTTTTACTTGATAACATTGTCAGCAATGTTTTCACACCCATTTGTTTGTTCATCTGTATAACTGGCAAAGTAGATACAGTATTGTGCCCCCTTTTTATAGTTTTATCTTCTATATCTTTTACTATTGCAAGATATTCAACTTTTCCCCATTGGGCAGGCTCATTGACTTCAGTCAGCTCTGGCGGCTCCCTGACCAGCCGGTACCCACAGACATGCACCTATGTGGACACTTTTGAAGCTCCCTCCAGCCCTCGCTACAGCTTCACTGATCCTATCACAGCCAACATGGGGGGCCCTGTAACATTTGAAGCACCTGAGCTGCCTGAGGAGACACTGATGGAGGTGAGATATTGGGATTTGAGAACTTGTAAATACATTTGTTGGAACTGAAAAATGTTCATGTGAAATTGAGTTGTGTATTAATCTAGAACCATATAATTTGGAATTTTAGGAAGATTCTGCAATCACCCAAAAGTAAAATATCCATCCATATTGACACTTTAGCAGCAGATTTCACTGTAGAATGTTTTGAGTTGATCCCTATACTGTTAACACTGCTTATAAATATCCATATAGTATAACTGACTCTAGCCTGAGATAGCTGAAATGACATTAATGCAGAGCTATTGTTCCTCCCTGTTTAAAATTCTGCCACTAAACCACCTGCTTTTCATTCTGTCTCTCTGTGCTGTGCTGTGTGGAGTACAGCAGGAGCATACAGACACTGTTCAGAGCCTGCGTTTCACACTGGACTTCGCCCGCTGTCTCCTGGAGGTGGCTGGAGCTCGTAGCACTGCTGCAGAGCACGCCTCCCTCCGACTGCAGCAGAGCCCGGTGGCAGATCAAATAAGCTCCCTGAGCAGAGAGTGGAGGTGAGGCTCTGTCTGTGTAGAGTGGGTTAGAGAATGAACAAAAGACTACTCCTGGTATTACCCGGTGTCTCTGAGAATATGTGTATAATGTACCTTCTGTCCAGTCAAGACCAAAGAATGAATGAATGAATGAATGATGAAGCTAAACTATTTTATAATGTCAAACTGTTTTCCTTTTTAAGAAAATAAAAGAACCCCAGCACTATAGAGGTGCAGTACAGTATGTTTATAAAAAAATATTTATATTTAGGTAATCTGAATATTTGTTTCTCTTTCCTTAGCTATGCAGAGCAGCTGGTTCTCTATCTTAAGAGTGCAGATCTTTTGTCAACCGCCTTACACACGGCAAAAGAGCGAGTGAAAGAGGGCAAACTCTACCCATCTACAACTGTCAAACAAGGTACATATAACGTGTAATAAACCTGTATGAAATTGTTTAGTAGCTTGTAATAATAATGTTTTGTCTCTATCCAGTTGTGAAGAAACTGAATGATCTGTACAAGACCAGTGTGGTGTCTTGTCGCTCACTCAGCACTCGTCTGGAGCGGTTCTTTTCCAGGAAGCATCGTCTAATGGACCAGATCTCCTCCATCACAGCCGAGAGGCTGCTCTTCAGCCACACTGTGCAGATGGTAAGCCACAAGGCTGCACTGAGCTTGATGTTGTTTTTTAATATGCTAAATTGAATTACTGAATTAATAACCAAATGAACAGATTTGATTGTAGTGATCTGACCAATATTGTTTTAGGTTCAGGCTGCTGCACTGGATGAGATGTTCCACCAGGGGGAGGCATCAATCTTGCGCTATCACAAAGCTCTACTGCTGATGGAGGGTCTGTCTCTGCTGCTCACTGAACAAGAAGACATTCTCAGTGTTAGCAAATGTGAGTGTCTAACTCTTTGAAGTTACAGTGGAAAGCTTCAACCCCAGATGCATGTTGCAATGGTTTGCAGAGCTCATCAAAGCACATTTTATCCCCAAAAATACAACACAAAGAAGCTAACTCTTTGTTCTGTGACCACAGGTAAAGAGTGCATTGAACGCCGCCTCACCGCTCTGCAGTCTGGACTCTGTGTCTGAGAGTTGAGTATGGATCACACCTGATCTCCAGTTGTTGCACCTGATATTACACATGAACCTGCTCATGCCCTGGTTTCATTAAACAGTTTCTAGAACTGTGCTTCAGATTTCTTTGAAGAGCATTTGGTTCATCTCAGACTGTGGACTGTTGCACTGACTGCTTCAATTGATCAGAGTGAGACAAAGCACTACTGATACAAAATCATGTCTGCGTGCAGAATGGAAGACTTTGCCCTTGGTATTGAAAACATTTAGTGATTTTGCCTTAGCAAGCTGCAGCAAATATAGCCAAGTACAGAGAGAGATATTCACAGACAGGAATAGTAGTAGTACTCATTTGAATATTATAAATATACAGATAAAAAACATTGTCATCATTTGAGGCTGGTGCAATTGTACAATTCCTGTAGCCATATACCTTGGCTATTTTGTTTTTCCCTCAATTTCAATCAATATTAAGTTAAAGGGAAAATAACACTTTTAGGCTACTGTTGGCTTTTTAAAGGCACAGGCTTTTAAAAGCTGTTGCCAAAAATGACCAAAAACATTGTTTTTGTGTTACTTTTGTGTTTTAGATGTACTAGGTTGGAGGATAGCTTTGTGTTGGACACCTTACTGATTATATAATCCCCTTGTTAAAACAAATAGAGATATGTTTCTTTTGAAATGGCTCGCAACAATCTGAATATTTAACTGGAACTTTAAAATGTAGCTTTTATTCAAGGACTGACATTTGTCCCACTGCGATCACTTTAGATCTGTTCTTGAAGAATGTGAGGCTGAGATGCTGTTTTTGCTGATAATCCTCTGCACAAGGTTAGTGTGATGTTGAATCACTTTTGAATGTAAGGCTGACAAGAGAGGACCAGAAAAACAAAATTGTAATGAGACATTTTGAGTCAGAGCTAATGTCTACATAACTGTGCACTGTTTAAGTACTGTATTTAATGGATTTGAGTGGAACATGCAAATTGTGAGAGAATTTCTAGTTTCTACTGTCATTTTAGTGCAGTTTTAGTTGTAATATATGGTAGTTACCATTTAAACGTGTTTTAGATATGAGAATGCTGATAAAAAGGTGATATAAGCTACAGTTTATTGTGTTTTCACAGCTTAGTGGGTGATAGTTTTGAAAAGTATTGCTTTTGGAGTGCCGAGTGCATTGTTTTGTGGTAAAGCATATTGAATGGCCCTAGTCTTTCAGCCCCACAAAATAAATTTGTCCTGCACATTGTGAACCTGTTGAAGGTTTGGGATGACTTTCAGAGAATGTGCATGAATGCATGCATGTGTGGAGTGTTTTATTAAGCTATTTGTGATAGCGGGATACAATATGGATGGAACAATATGTGAACTACTTGATTTTTGTCCTGTTTATTCTGAGTACAATCCCACTTTACATTGAGAACTATAACATCCACTGAAAGTACTAAGAGTGCATTGCTTTGCCTTAAGAGTTGATGAATAATTGAATATGGTAATATTTTTTCAATATTCCATTGATTTATCAGTTACCGAGTAGAAGTAATCTGTGAAGACACTGGCAGCAGAATGAAGCAAGGGTTTGTGTGAAGTGATTATTTGTCTAAATATTGTTTATATATTTGCTTTGAGGCCTTTGTATAAATTGATTTTGGTTGTTTTTACTCAGACATTGTTTTTGTGCACATTCCTAACCAATCCATCATGTCTAATATGTTTAGTCAGTATATAGTTGCTTTTGATTTTACAATACAGAAAGTATTTCTGACTTTCTAATTTAAACAATTTTATGCATATGTCACTTTGTGTTCTCTGCAACTATCAATATCAATTTCATAA
>JAVQKG010059265.1:0-11320 GCA_036025885.1 Hypseleotris bucephala
ATAAAAATCATGCAAAGGAATCCTGTATTGAAAAATGATAGATTTTACATCCTCAAATCAAAGCTATTACCTTAAATTATACTTGACAAACATGCTACACATTATCCACCAGAGAGAAAATCCAGTGCATGGCCAAGTCATTATTAATACAACATGGCATAAAAGTCACACATTGAAGACTCAAGGAGAGGTTAAAGGAGTACAAATATGGGGAGCTTACATTTTTATAACTGAAAGCCCTGTTGAGTGCAGTATGTATACACCAAGTCACATTATTATGACTGCACTAAACCTGTCTCTTGCTATGTCACAATTAAGACATTACCATTTGAGTAGTCTCCTCTAACTAATGCCACGTGTTGATTTCATTTCACTGTTTGGGAGGTAAAGGGGTAAGATTTCAGGGTGGAAAACATGTAACCAAGAAAGAAATCTGTAGTGGCTGATAAAATACAAATGATTACAAATGGGATATGGCTTGGCATTTTAGTTATTTTACATGGTAGCCGTTTGGGCAGCAGTCCTGGAACATATGGTGAAAGTCAGGTTTTTAGACTGATTCGATTTTTCCCTTTGACTTTGGTCTTCATCTATCATACAGTTCTGCTGCTAGCTTACACATTTTTAGTCTGCCTCAGTTTTCAATTAATCAAGACCATATTATGTGCAGATTGCATTTTAACTTCAATGTTACATTCAACGTCATGTGCTATTTTAAGATGTTTGATTTTACAATTTATTCAACATAATCTTGTGAGCTGTTGCTTTCTCTTTGCTGATGGATAGAACAGGTGAGTGGCCCTTGCCATGCACACAATAGACTAAAACAGCCAATGAATAAAATGGCAAGTAGAAAAGTGAAATCAAGTTTTTCAGCTCCAGAGAATGTCAGAGCCTGACAATAAAGGATTGCCCAAACAGGAAATCTAATAAACTCAGGGAAAGTTTTATATACGTATATGTGCGTATACAGTATATAAAGCTTACATAGTTAGCATAATAGGGTCTCATTGAGAACTGATGAATGTTTCTATGAAAACAGATAAGAATGACAAATTGAAACCCTCAGAAAGCTTGATAGCTTTTCTTGACTTCCTACATCCCACACAGTGCAAGAATGATTATTGGCACGAACAAATAGATGTGTGCTGCTGTGTTACGAAGGCTATGGCTGTTCAGTGGAAGAGACGGTTTAACACTTAACTCTGACCTTTACAGTGATGCAGTTTGGGAATGAAAGACCACACTCCTGGTTTCACATGTGTGCTGACGATTAAAGGGGAAACGCTACTTCCTCCTGAATATTTTTATATAATATCACATTTATCCTCAGGTACACATAAGTCATATGGGAGCGAGGCCCCCCTAAATATGATACAATATGAGGCGAATTGTGGTATTGCTGGATCACTCTGTAAGGAAGTACAAATGCTAAAATCATTACCTGAAGAGGAACCGTATTAAATTAGAAGACACACATGTTCTGAACAAGATTCTGAATTTGAACAAATCTAAATGAAAAAGACGCCTTTTATATGTTACATAGTCTTAGCCACCGCATTTGATGGACCCAATACCTACTACTGCTGAAACCCATCACCTTCAGTGTTTGATATTTTATGTATTCAGATGATGTTTCTTTAGATGTCAAAATATACTTTCTGTACTTTTTGTACTTTGTTGAGTTCTTCAACCTCTGGGGGTGTAATAAGTAAATTTTTACGCCCTATTTAGAAGCACTGTACAATACCTACCATCAGGCATTCTATTTGAGTCTAAGATGAATTGAATTTTTTGGGAAGAAAGTTCTAAGAAAAAGACATTCACTCACATGGCTCTCATGTTGTTCTCGGGTAGCAGGGGGATCTCTAAGATTTTGGTGTTGGATTGCATGACCTCTTGGCTGGCGGTGGAGACGGTTTTGCCGGTGATGCGGTGGACCTGGTAGAAGGCATGCGGTCGCAGGAGGCGGTCGTCTGCAGTCCCAATGAACAGCTGCAGGGTGAGGGGCTCGCTCTCCATGTAGCCATAAAGCTGGTGAGACAACAAAGAAACATCATGCTTTTAAGACATCTTAAGGCAACCTTTCATTTAGGAAATAGATATTTTTGATTAGAATTCGATTTTGGCTAGTAATGTACATCCATTCTGGCTAGGTACTTTGAACATCAAGATTTATATTATTTATATCTGATATTTTGTCAATAGCATTTTAGCATTTAGAATTTATGTCGCTGAAATGTCCCTCCTAATGTAGAACATACAGTCGCTCATCATAGCTAAGTGGGTGAATGGCTTGCTCTATACATAGCCGGAAACCTGGCGGGACAACAAAGAACTCCAGGTGAGAGCTAACATTAAGATTTTAAGACCCCTACATCTCAAGGCAACCCCCCATTTAGGAAATAAAGATTGAATGTGCAATGGCTACTGAAAATGTCTTTAATCATAGCCTTGACCATGGCAACTATTGTTTGTTTTTGATTAAGTTTGGAGACCCTTTTTTCAGTGGTCGCCTGCGTTTTTTTTTTCTCTTTTTTTACTAGCTTGACATTCCTTTCAGAGGGTTTGATGTCTGGGATCCCTTCTGTGTCAGGATCCCCTCCACAGTGTGAAGAGATTCAAAGGCTGGAAGATAGAGGCTAGACTTCCTTCATAACTTCACCGTTCATTAAAATCACACTGGTGCTATTAAAAGTGTCTACAGCAATCTGGGCTCTAGACAGGATCTCAGCAAAAACCACCAAGACAAGACGCTATTGGCCTTGCTGCCAGTCCAGCAGCTTATATCAAAGCATAGATAGAGCGGCAAAGAATTGTATATTTTTCACCACTTTTCAGGGCCTATGAGAATCCAAAAATATTTGAAAAGCATCCACTACCATATACCAAAGATTTACATTTGTGAAAAACATTTCACATACCATTTTTTTAACTGCAGCTGTAGCCTCCTTTGACACTAACTGTATGAGGTTCTTATAGCAATAAGTATTTCATTGTTATATTATAATATTATAATCATATTACTGTAATTTTCCCTACAGGGACAATAAAGTGTAACCTAACCTAATGTTTTAGATGTTAAATTTGGGGCGGCAGTGGAGCAGAGGGTAAGCATTCGCCCTGCAACCGGAGGGTCACTGGTATCCCTGCCCGAATGCTTATTGTTGTGTGTCCCTGGGCAAGAAAGCCTATGAATAAATATGGTTGTGTGAATGGTGGTGGTCAGAAGGGCCGTAGGTGCAGATTGGCATCGACACCTCTGTCAGTGTGCCCCAGGGCAGCTGTGGCTACACAAGTACCTTACCACCACAGTGTGACTGTGGAGTGGATGAATGGATAAATGCAATTGTGAAGCGTCTTTAGGTATCTTGAAAAGTGCTATTACCTGTTATGCATTATTATTATTAAATCATAAGCTGTCATTTTATAAGCTGTATATAGGCCTACAGAAATTTGGGGAGTCCCAGTAGCTGATAGTAATATACTTTACCTACACCTAAAAACCTTCAGTGATCATGGTAAGTGGGCCACGGACTGTACAATGCAGGGTCTTGCCCTGTTGCCTTTGGGCTGTGGTTATGAACATGCATTATTCTTTCCATTATAGCTCCAAGAATATGCCCCACTGTGATGAAAGAGACTCCGGTATCACAACCACCACTTCAAACAAGGTCTATTTCCTTTAGCAGTCCTCCATTAGCTGCTGTTGCTCAGGTAATGACAAAGAGTGTTGAAAAAAGTAAAGAAAAGAAATGCTTGGCCACACATTAGTTGTGCTGCTGACATAAGGCTTTTTCCACTATGTGAGAACAAGACGGGACAGTTCTCTGAGAACCGTTCTCTCCAAAGAGTAGTGTGTTTCCATCCTTCTAGAACCCCAAGACCAGCATCTGTTCCTTAAACACCGACGGCGCGCACATGTAGCAAAATAAGGGTTTACAAAATGACATATAAATCATGCCCGAAGCATACTTTTAAAATACTCGGGCATTACAAATCATTTTTAAAAAAGACGAGAGTAAATCCTGGTATATATCGATCAGTTGGCATCCCCACACCAGTAATATATTCAAAAGATTGAGCCAAATGTGTAATATGTTTGAAATATGAACATTCAGGCAGGGTTACAAATTCCTTCTGTGGTTAATGACAACTATTACTCAAGTGTTCTGACCAAGTAATTTGCCAACCATTGTAGATTTCTCTTGGAGCCAGAACCTAAGAGTTGAGAACTCCTGGAAGATGTTTACTTTTCGCAGTAGCTGTATGGTAAACTTGTCATGTGCTGGCAGACAAAACAAGCTGTCCAAATTAAAAATTTGTTGTCATATGCTTAATTTAGAGTCAGTGTAAGAGAAATGTCCAATCCAACATGGACTACTGGCATCAACACACATGCACATGTGACATTTTAAGAGAGGGATTACTTAGTCAAGAGGCATGGTTAACCGAAATGGTCATCTACAAAAATCCTTCAAATTGCTCAATTATACCACAACTCACACACTAGCTCTTCACTGTAATTTTCTTTGAGCATATAGGGGTGCTGTGAAAAGGGAATAAAAGCCGCCTGTTATTTATCTAACAGCCTGAGTCATATGACAAAATGCACACCACATGTAACCTATGACATAATCTGATTAATGTGTTTATAATTAAGGCTTGCGGTTGGTCAGGAAAGAGGAGGGCTGTCGCTGGAAGTCTGGGGAAATTAGTGCTAACATATCGTGTGGTCGTAAATATGAAGATTAAGTAAAGCATGTCTGGATTTAGGAGAAAGTTGGTACGATGGACATTTTCAAACTGCAGGGCTATTTTCAGGATTAATTATCTTGAATAAAAGAGGATGTGACTTGTCATTGGAGCTGAACATAATATATCCATATGTCTCAATAATCTAAGAAGCAGTGGATATCTGGCTTTACTCATGACTTCAAAGGAATCGAAAGGTAGTGCTGAAACTAACGGCTGCCATTCAAATCCGGTTCCAATGGTCCTATTTCCCTCTTGCACTGCAAAATTTGAGTTGTTAACCCCACGTAAGTGGTAACTTTTCATAACTTTTTACAGGATACAATTGCCAATTTACCAGCATTCATTAGCTTATTTTTTTCTGAGGCTGGCACTCAAAGGCACACATTCACCGAGAGACATTCACTCTCACATTCATTCACTGGGGACAACTTTCCTCACTGACCTCAATGTATTTCGTAGATTTTTTAAGTAAGGTGATCTAATCCATTTTTACAGTGTAGTGTCTCAAGCAGCTGTCTTGACCTATGTGCGCTATAGTCACATATGCTAGTCATCAGTGAGTTAGGCCAGGGTCAGTAGCTTCTTGAAGTTTTTGGGAACCCAAGGGACCACTTCATCTACTCGGTGATCTCATGCACCAACAGACCCCTCTCTGCTTGTTATATTTTACTTATGGTGTCACCAGCGGTAATTATCCTTAGCCGCACATGCTACCAGTTATGGGTGTATTGACTCACGAAGATGCTTTTTTTGGTAAGGCACATAGAGGTACAAATCGAAAACACTGGAGCGTAAAATTGCATGACGTTCTTTGGTATGATTTAATAAAAGGCAGACTGAGTAGCAAAGTGTGTTATCTGTCACTTTTCCCTCTATGACCTCCTCATTCGTTCCCAAGGCCCAAAGTGGTCATATTAGTCAAAAGGAAAAATAGTCAAAGTATTTCTGTTTCTTGAACACTGAAATGAATCTACATTGAATTCGTTATTAAAATTTTTTATTATAGACATTGATAGCAGTAGTCAAGACAAGTCAACTAAAATCACGATGAAATCAAAATTGTCAAAAACAAAAATATTTGATTTTATACTATACTGCATATAAAATTGTCCTCTAAACATATTTATTTTGACTAAGCACCATTTGGTCTATATCTCTGTGATGTCCCTGTCTCTAACCATTACCCTAGTGGCCACGTGGCTGTTTAGAGGCCCACCAGAGAGCAATGGTCTTTATCCCATCAGTCACTTTGAGGTAGCTCACGACGACGGTGGCGTCTTCACTCAAAACCATATGACCTCATAGTGGAGAGGAAGTGATTAATGAGGTCAGGTATGTCTCTTGGTGACGCGGGTTCTTCCCAGCAGCTAAGTAAGGCGCTTGTCCTCCCCCCAGGCGACCCCCATACAATGTCTTTACCATATGTACTCCCCATGACCCTCTTCCTAGAGCTCCCCTGTGCTTCTGCTGAACTTAAAGGATAGCTCTCAAAAGTACACCACAAGCAGAGGGCCAGAAATTCTATTATGAACCAAGGTAAGGGTGGGCAGGTGACTGGGGCTTTGAAATACAAATTGTGAGTATTGTAACTACTACACTACACAAGTAATTTTAGTTATTTAAATGATTGCTAGTCAGAGTAGAAAGGCATTTGGGTTACCTTTTTATGACAAGTGATTTTGTATTTATTTATCAGATAGAAACAAAATTTTAGCCTTTAGTGGTTATGAAGCTTATGCGTAAATTCAATCAGGAAGACTGTCTTCCCTCGTCATCACCATCTCCTCCCCTTTTATTATTTGTCCCTTTCATCCAATCACCTTCCGTCCCTCTCATCCTATCACTGCTCGCCTCATCTGCCTCTCAACCAATCACCTCTCATGCCGCTTATATTTAATGCCCTCTCTCTCCTCTGACATCCAGCTGTTCAGCTACATGCCGCATCCCTCCTCCTCCCCATCTCCACCTCAGGACAAGCACCATCAGTCGTCTCAGTTCCATCTCCCTTCATCACCGCCACCACCAGGTCTAGGCTCCGGTGTAGATATTTCCCTAATAATCTACAATATTCTCCCCTCATCGCATCTCAATCATAAATGCAGGGGTCTAAGCGCCAAAGCCATTCTCTCAATAAATTCAATTTTACATTCTATTCTGTGTCTGTGTATATTTAAGTCTCTCCTGGTTGAAATAACAATAACTGTGCAATGCCATGACTGTTTCTCTTTGCAGTAATTCGGCCACTTAGCATGTCTGTCAGTTTTGATGCGTCAGGTAAAGTCTCACCTGCTGCTTACCTGGCTTCTTCTTACCTCTTTATGTTTCCCTATACATTATGTTGTGTGGCTTTTCATACCAACATGCAGTATCTATATAACATGATATACTGTACATTTACACACATTATTCCATGCTTTAGTGGTTGGTGTCAGCTGATTGTATTTGGTGAAGGTGGGACATACATAAATGATAACTGAGACTATGGTCAGTTGGAGGAAGAAAATGTCTTTAGGTCCACAATATCTAATTCTCAAAATACAGAATTAGGCCTTACCTAATTAACCACTAACCACCACTAACTGAGGATGGTGAGCGGAAATGCCTTTCCAAGTTTTACACAAAAGGGTCTTTCAAGTCCCACGTGACTTTGCAGAATTTAGTTTGAAGTAAGAAGGCCTCATCCAGACAATGGTTTTACAATTTTTGCAATCCTGTCTCATCAAAGTTTTTATAAAATAATAAGAGATCATTAATAATGAGACCATTTTGATTTGTGATGCGAAACAGTACTACACCAGTCCTATTAATATTATTCCTCCAACTGACTCTGTTTCACACCGTAACACATGCTTTATCACCTCACTCACTCGTGCTGTTTGGAAATCAATGTTGAACAAACCCTTCACAAAACACTAGAGTGAGCAGATTATTCTCACTTTACAGTGTTGGAAAGGGAAAAGACATGGGAGATTTGTGATTTTTTGCTGATGTATTTTTTGAACAACATTTAGATGCTGGAAGCATATGCATTATTATCAAATGTTTATTTGTTGATTGTAATGTAGAAGGTGTCCCACTTTTAGGTTTTGGCAAAACTCGCAGTATGCCCCAGGACTTGTTCCGTACGGGATTAGGTAAAGTACATGAACCCAAAGATGGGGGTCAAATTCAAATGGCCTTGTTCAGCCCTCCTTAACCCAACGACCTGTCTACCTCCCTGGCTGCTATAACTAATATTTCCTCTACCTAATCTAAAGATTGTACACAATAGTTAATTAATAAGAGAAAAAAAATGGCTAATGAAAGGCAATGCCACACTAAAAGTAGTTTTCAGCCCATAATAGAATAGTCATTGATGCTTATAGGCTTGTAATATCCTATTGGTTATGGCTATCATTTTAGGTCCCCTTCTAACAGTACATCTTAGCCACATTTCAATAAACAGATTGCCTTGAGGACCCCAAGCTTTAAAATCTTCCTTGCTAAAAAAAAATAACAAAAAAACAAAACAAAACTTAGATGAATGGTAATTTTGACCACTGAAAATGCTTATTGTTATTGTCTATGTCTATTACTATTCCCCCTCTAAACCATGGTGTTGTTAGATAATTTAGTTTTTAGGAGTTCAAAAGCTAAATATTTGATCTACAGGACATCCATGCTTTTTGTAACTGCTTTTTCAGCTTCCTTCAAACCAACCAAACTCACCTCTTCATGGATCTCAGAACTCCTATGTTGCATCTTTACTGTATTTTCAATCCAGTTTTGTGATGTATGGCTGAGTGATATAGCCACTATTTTGACACAGTATATTACTTAATTAACAATCCACATAAAATATAATAGTTCCAATAAAAAATATTGTTAATTAATGTACCGCTTTTCTTTTTTCTGTGGTTTTCAGTATATTCCTAAACCATGCTTAAACCAAATACTATGCTAATCCTTAAGCTAGGAATATCCTGAATATCCGGAAGATCCTCAAAAACTGGAAACTGTATTTAAGATCTGGTATATCACCCAGCCCTAGATCCAAATTAGTTTAAAATAAAAAAGTAGGAGTTTTGAGATCTATCTAAAGCACCTGTCTGTTTGTGTAATTAACTGTTTGTTGTATGTATGTGTGCAGATGAGTTTAGCCCCTACATGGGCAGGAGGACGTCCAGTACACTGTCTTTATTGAATGGGGCTCTGGAAGGATCTCCTCGGACCGAGCCCTCGGGATCACAGTCTGCTCCTCAGAGAAAGAGACTGCTCAAAGCCCCAAGCCTCGCTGAGCTTGACAGTTCAGATTCAGATGTAATTTTGTTTTGTAATTTCATATTAAATTCATTATCTTAGGCGATACAGATTAAAATTTACATGTTATTTCTACTCTTATTTTAGTGTTTTCTTTATATATTGCAATTAAACCTTCATTAGCCAAAAAAATGCAAGCACTGTAAATTTCTTGCTTTGTTTTTATTTTGTAAAAAAAACACTTAAATATTCGTTTAGATTCTATCAAATACACAAAGTAAAGCAGTAAAAGTAAAGATTTAACAACATTTAATGTAGCTCCAGCAAAATAAAACACAATTAGAGGAGTATCATTTTTATTTTGTCTCTGGATTTTTAATTGTGGGTAATTACTCAAATGTGGGTCACAGGGAGGGCGAACAAAATTTAGCCTTTTTGAACCCTAAATTTAGTTTTTATTTAGGTGATATGGTGAAACAGACTTCAGGCAATGATTTATGTGCATTTGATATTTTCAGGATGATTTTGTTATAAGGACATCAGCGAGCAGCTCCAGTGTGGCCACGTCTTTGATGGATGATACATCTCCGGAAACCACTGTCGGCAAAAAAAGTGAGTCCAGTTTTGTCACGGCCTGTTATCTGCAAACCCAAAAATGTACTAACATTGATAGATTGTTTTAATCTTTCGGCCAAAACGATTTCTTTTGTGGCCACAGAGCACTCAAAGTTTTTTTTTTCTGTGAACTAATAAAATCCTTTTTATTTTTATCTGAAGCCGTTGTGTTTTTTTTCTCAGCTCCTCCTATGTTTCTTCCCATCTCCTCCACACCTCAGCCGGAAAGACGAAAGGCACCTCAAAGACGACATTCGATCGAAAAAGAAACCCCAACGAATGTCAAACAGTTTCAGCCTCCATCCAGACAGAGCTCTAAGTCTCTGGTAAGTCAAAGATTTTACACCATAATCAAGAAATATAGTTGGAAATGGCATCATCACAAACCCACACAATGTTTCTTTTATTGAAGTAGTTAGAGTGTGTAAAGAGCAGTTATCAAACAGATTAAAAGGGGGGGGGGGGTTTACAGCACCGTATAAGAATGTCAGTCTTAGGTAACTTGCTTTTACTATAAATGTAAGGAATGGCAAGTTTGTACTGTAAATTATTATTTTAAAATGACCATTACGTATACGGTATAGACTATCTGGCAGGTTGGCTAGTGTAATGTCAGGTTTAAAGGTTCAGAATTGACCCAATATTTTACTGTTTACTTCATTGTCAAGTCCTAATGTTTAGCTTCTAAAACGCCATCTTTTTTAGCTGTTTTCTCTTTCCCCCAAAAACACCAAATGATTTTCTCTCATTCAGGTTGGGATGTTGATTCCCTCCTCTGTCCCTCTGTGGGGTTCACATTCTGTGGAGGTCTTTGTAATGCAGCTGCTCAAAGCACTTTTTACTCTGTGTTTGGACTTTTGCACCAGTCAATTTAGGACTGCTGAGGTTTGCCCGTCTTTTAAATCAATAACCAGTCACTTATGCTTACTTCATATTACCCCATTTTAATAGATTAGTTTAGTTTATACCCTAACTTCAAAAGTATAATTTTATCCATTCATGTGCATAATACCGGTAATGTAATATGCAATAATTGGTAGGTTATACTCGATAAAGTACTAATAATTAACATTACTGACTCCAATGTTTGTATAGCTGTGTTTGAAATGGTTAGTTTTTAACTGAATAATAAGATGTCAGCAGGGGTGGGTGATATGGAAAATAATCTATCATTATTTTAGTAAGCCTAGATCAGGATTTTGATTTGATCAGAAATATAGTTGATTTTTTGTCTTACAAAAACTATTGATATCATGTTCATGGTAATACATATTTTTGTATCCTTTTTTTATTAATATGAAAACTTTATTAATTTTTTAAATAAATTAATGAAATGGTCTGCCTTGGTTAGCAGATCACTATAACTTTAATACGATTCAAACCTTTTGTTGATTTTATTTAGTTCAGGCTTGGTTTTGCGCTTTCCCTGTTTTTTTCAAATTTATTTATTTGACCTTTATTTAACCAGGAAAGTCCCACTGAGATTCACAATCTCTTTTACAGGGGAGTCCTTGCCCAATGGGGAGCCTATTGTACATGTTTTGTCCTTCTTTGGAATTTACATTTTTCTCCTAATAATCTTGACTGCATTGGTGTATTATTTTGGTATACACCAGCGTTAGTCTAGATTTCCACACCTTTTTTAACTCAAAATGTATTTATTTTTCATACTTGTTGTTACTGTGGTGTTTGTTGTAAGTTTTGAGAC
>JAVQKG010059311.1:0-10142 GCA_036025885.1 Hypseleotris bucephala
TATGCAAATTAACCGCGAACAATCAGCGCTAGATCGTTCATTACATATGCGCAGACCTGTACATAACTTTACTTTAGGCTCAAAGGTAGAGTATTCTCTGTAAATCTGCACTAGTGTCAGATCTGTGGGTATAGTTTGCAAGCTAACCTGAAGCTACAAACACTACAGGGTTGCCAGGGTTGGTCAAAACTATAATGCTTTGTGAAAAAAGCATTGCAATCATTGATCTCTAAAACAACAACAAAAATAGGCCTACAGTCAATAGCAAAAAATTCAAACCAGCAGCATATTTGTAAAACTAGACCAACTTTCCTAGAGATGGGATTTATGTTTTTTTGAAGCTGAACTTTGTGAATCTGTTCCTTTGAAACTGGCTAATTGTTGTTTTGTGAGGCCAGCTTGGATGCACCTCATCTCATAAGATAATACATAAGACATATACAATATTTTTACATAAACACATAAGCCCCCACCGCCCCCCGCGCGCGTACACGCACTTGCCCACCACCACGGTTTCAAAAAATCCTAGAGGAAACCCTGGTTGTACTTTTACTTGTATAACATCACCTTTCTGTATAACTTGGTTAATATTGTTCTGAAATAGCATTAGTGGTGCCTACTATTCGTAACCTGGGTAAGAGTACGTTTACGCATTTTAGTTAATATGTAATTTCAAAATTTTACTCTTAGTAAGTTTTCTTTTGTTTATAAAGAAATCAATTAACAGCAATGAACTGTCACAGGCATCCCACACAAAATATATGAAGCAGCAGTGTTATCAGAGAGACTATTTTCTAATTTTGTTTTTGCTGTTTTTTCCTTTTAGAAACAAGTGAGTACCAAACCAGCAGCTCTCCCGAGTTGGTGGACACTCCATATCAGTCAGTCAGTCATTATAGACAATTCAAAGAGGAGCCGGTTGAAAGTATTGTCAATGAAGGCTTCGAGCCCAGTAACTACCTGATGGTCACAGTCAAAGAGGAGCCCCACACATCAGGGTCTTACTATGAAACTGTGAATGGAACAGTGGCGTCCTCAACCACAGTTTCAGCCCCGGCTTCACCCTACAGAGAAGGGAGCGACTATTGTCACGACGACGAAGAGGAGTCAGGAAGCATGGAGACTGAGAATGGAGAGACTGAAACTGAAAAGAAGGTAGGAAACTATTATTAGAGTCAGGATGGGTGATATGGTAAAAATATAATTTTATTAAGACCTCAATCCTATTCTAACTGTGTATTCTTAAAACATGCAATGTTCATCATAATACGTAATACTATTTATTTTCTCTTTTTTTGTAGTAATATTAACTAGCATTGTAAAAATAGTAAAAAAAAAAAAAAAAGGCAAATAACGCAACTTAATGTTAATAGCTTATATTGTCAATAAATAATGTTTTGTTTTTCTAGGATCAGAAAACCATTCTGGAAATTCCAAGGTAAAAAATCTTTCTTTTTTGGGGTTTGAAAAATGTACACTAAACTAAATAAAACGAAAACAATAGCTAAATATTGATTATTTGACCCTGTTCTATGATGAAATAGGTAGTCTAACGTAATATTTCACGTCAGTCGCTCCCCTTGGTCTCTACAACAACATCAGATCAGAGTTTGTGGGCTAGTGCTCTGACCAATTGTAGCTGAGCCTTTCAGTGGATTTAATGTTGCTGTTGAGGCCCGGAGAGGGACTAAAGTAAAACTCGACTACTATTTAAGTATTTTCTAAATATTTTATTAATTTCTTACTTTAGAACACCCCCAGCATAACACATAATAATAATAATATTTTGCTTTGCCCCAGGTTTACAAAGCCTAATCCAGCCTTCCTCCCTACTCCCAGTGAATTCAAGGCCTTCATGTCTCGCCTCTCTGACGCCTACAAAGACTTACCTGAAGAAGAACGCCCCCTCATCACTAAAATGGGGCTCACCGAAGACATCGAGTTTGTTGATTGTGCTCTCGGCAAAGTCCCAAAAGGCTCTGTTCTGTCTTACCACTACCCTCTCCCCTCCGACAGTGACTTTAAACCCTTAGACGAAGCCCCGCCTCAACCTCGCCTCCCTTTACAAAGCCAAAAAATCGCCCCATTCCTAAACATCCCTACTTTGAGCGCTAAGGAGCAAGTGCACCTCATCAGCATGAAGCTAACTTGGGAGGACGCGTACACTTTAGAGCACTCAAGCCGATCGGACGAAACCATCATCGAATCGGTCAAACAGAAACGTCTCACTGATAGTTTTAAGGATATTTTTCGTCTCAAAACTGGTCGTAGCAACGCCGAACACCTCATAGCCAAGATGAGGAGAGGAGGGCGCAAATGCAAGCTAGCACAAATCGAGAAAGAATGGAAAGACGAAGCATTGCGCGAATATTGCCGATTGCTTGGCGTCAATTGGTACGGTTGCGGTTTGGTGGTGCACCCGGAAGCGCCGTGGCTAGCCGCTATACCGCACGGCGTAGTTTACGACCCGAAAGAAGAGATATCATTCGGGTTGGTGCATGTCAAGTGTTTGCAATGTAGAAGTTTCATTGATTGTAACTTTTTGGCTTTTAATAAAGGGTTGCAATTGAAAACGAAGCAAGCAATGTACTGGCAGTTGCAAGGGGAGATGATGGTGACCGGGACAACTTGGTGTGACCTCCTGGTATTCTGCGAGCAAGATATTTTGGTGCAAAGGATTTACAGAGATGCAGAGGTGATAGAGAACATGAAAAACAAATTGGACGAGTTCTTTTTCTACTATTACCTGCCCAGTTTGTTTCAAGAGGACTAGAGATGGGAAGTGGTGACTGTACCTAGAGGGTTCGTACAAGTGCTTGAAATTTTAATAGTGCGTTTTCAAGGTTTGAAAAGTGCTAGAATTCTTAATTGAGTGCTTGAAAATCCAATAAATGACTAACACAGTTTTCACACCTAAAAGTCTTTACCATGGTCTGCACCTGGAACACTATTTTTTATAAGGTGTACAACATGTTGCATTAACATTTTCCTGGAAATTATTTAACTTTTCTCTGAATTTCAAGCAGTTTCAAGTTATATTTTACTGTGCTTGAAAACACCAGAAAATATAACTTGAATTTCAGCTTCAAAAAGTTGTACGAACCCTGTACCTAATAAAGTGGCCCTTGTGTGGTCCTCTGCTGTACCTAATAAAGTGGCCCTTGTGTGGAGTCCTCTGCTGTAGCTAATTTACTTAATGGTGAAATTCTTGGTTGTAAGGGCACTAACCAGCTAGCCAAATGCAGGTTGATTTTACTTTTGGCTACTAATACATTCATTTTCACCAGCCTATTTGCATACTGTACATTTAAAGATTTAACCTAGTCCATAACTTTCTTAAAATTAAGAAAATGTTCGAAATAAAAAAGACTTAATCTGCCCCTTGAATCTGGTTTAGTTCGGTTTCAGTCCCAGTTTAGACCAGTTTGGTTCTGGGCTAGACCTGGTTTAGTTCGGTTTCAGTCCCAGTTTAGACTGGACTCAGCTGTCATGGCTTGCTGTAATATTAATATTTTCCACAATTTTTGCCATGCTGCTCACTGGATGTTTTTGTTTTATTAGTGAAATGTAAAGCTTTGATTTTGAAATTGTGGGGCACAATACATATTTTAGCCAGGTCGTTCATTTTACAAGTTGGATAAATACGTGTAAGTAAACTGAATACTACCGAGTACTTTATAGTATGTATGATAGTATTGAAATAAAGATATTTTACACTGTACTTTGTGTGTTTATCTGCTGTGTCTTCCAACAGAGGTCGCAGTTTTCGCTCAGCTGGACAGACACATGTTTGTGGGGTTGCCAAATAAAATAAGCGAACTCCTTCAAGAACAGGGGGGGTGGTGTGAGTAATGGGTAAATCAGCTGCATATTACTTGAAATGTAGTAGGTGGGTAGTTACATTTATCTGAGTAACCTTTTAAATAAATTGTACTTTTAGGGGTAGCATTACTCCCATTGGGGCCAGGACTCCCGATAAAAGGAGGCCATTAATGTAGCTGTAGCCTACTGCAAAATTCGTTTCTTTCAGTCTGTCTTTGGTGTTATCTGGCAGTGACAAAATCGAACAGACAGATGTACCCTAAAAGTAACACAATAAATTCAATAAAATAAACTATATCTCTTATCTCACCTTTTATGCACTATTTTGACCTTAACCAGTCGTTATGAGGCTGGGGTCTGTCCCCTTTGTCTGGCAACCTGTGCTCTGCCAGTGACGTCGAGCTGATGTGATATTTTTTATAAACAGAAAGACAACATCCCTTTTTCAAACCGCTTTGTCACGATTAGGACTTGATTTTACACCATTTGACATGCTTTAGTTCGCATGATTTAGTTTCCCCCACTTGATTCTGTCTGAAATTCTGACCGGATGCAGTTGTTTTGAAACCCTCCTCGCCTCGTCTGAGCTGCACGACCCAATTTGTCTCTGCGCTTTTCTCTTTGTTTTTAAGCGTTTATTTTGTAATCATGGGCGTTAATAAGACATATATTAGTATCGGGTATGCCTCGTTTGGTTTGCTGATGGGGTTTTCGGCGTTTTTGGTTTGGAACATCGCGTTCAACCAGCCGTGGACCGCAGCCATGGGGGGACTGTCAGGTAAAAGCATTTCTGTGTGTTTTTGACATTTTCTGCTGCAAATAAAGGGTTAAATTCACTATTATAGAGACGATTTAATGAGTATTTTTATGTACCAAATGCGCCGTAAATTATGGTGGAGATAGTGGCTGGTTGTTGCACATGGAAAACTGCAACTTATTTTATTGTTTTGGGAAGGAATTCACTCGAATACAAGCTAAAAGAACAGGGTTAAATGCATATGATAACAGTCTGGAAATATTCAATAATGTTAATAATAATTTTAACTAACAATATCTGTATAATATTTATGTGGGCTGTTACGTAATAGTATTATGGATGGGACTTTGAGCGATAGCATCTGTAACCTCTGCACTTTATGTATGTCCTCACACGACACTAGGCTGGTGTTAATTTAATCATTAGTGGATTTGACTGTCCCCCAATCACAATTTTTTACTTTATGTGTTTTTACTATGTATGAAAAAGTTGATAGGGTCTTCTGGTCATTGGCTACTTGAGGTTTTATTGCCATGAGTGAACAGGTTCACATCATTAGGAAATTGCTGCTGTTCTTGGAGCAAACATAAAAACTAGAAAGCACCGGGAGAGCACAGACCTCCGCCAAGACAGGAGTTAAAAAAAATTCAGACCATGATTCAAATCCAAAATCTAATCAATTGTTCCTTGTGGCATTCCTGACCTTCCTTGAAAATTGTATCTTAATCCGTTCAGTATTTTTGACTAAAGACGCTAATAAAGAAAATAAAGAATAAAGACGCTACACGTTTTTGTGTACTTACTTCACTTGAATTAAAATCTAAAATATATCACATTTCCACAATAATAAAGAGGTTGATCAAGCACTTTAATATCCGTTTCTTTGTGCCATCACTTGACCCCTGTGTGAAATCTTAATCAGTTCATGTTGTGTCATGTTTTGTGGATGTTTCAGAAAAGTGAACATGTGATAAATGTGTGATTCAGCATATTCTAAACCTGCTGAGTCATTACAAACTATAGGAACAGTTAGTGACAGTTAGGGTTTATTACAGACGAAAGACTTGTTAATAACCGTTACATCAGCAGTTCTGTCATATCTCACTATAGTTTTTCACACTTCACAGTCATTGTAGGGCATAGGTAAATAAATTTCTATTAAGCCAAGAACACAATTTCAATTTTTATCACGTTTATAGTTTACTTAAGTAGAACAATTCAACAATCTTCCCATATTAGCCCCATCTTAATAAATTTATAATGATTACATTTTTATCGTCATATTGACCACCTACTAATTGTAAGGCATTTTAGATATCTTAATATATGGCTTATTGATCACAGTCAATATTACTGGTCCTAACAGGGCTTGACATAGCACTAGCCAAATGCAGGTAGATGTTAATTGTGGCTAGTCACACATTCACTCACATTAGCCACCTTGTCTAGTTGGATTGTAGCTAACAGTTTAACTAATTAACACTGACTCTATCCAGCTATGCGTTAAATGTTCAACTAATTTAGAATTTACACTCAAAGTATCTAACTCTTGAGTGAAACAAACATTTAAGACATGCTTTATCACAAGTGTGGCTGGTAAAAATCTGAATTGGCTAGTAGCTTGTAGAATTCTTGCCACAGTGGCCAGTGAACAAAAAAGTTAAGGTTGAACAAAAATCCATAACTGTGCAGGAATTTCAGAAATGTCATCCACATTTGTAGCTTTGTTAACCTTATCAAAACTGAACTCTATCTTGACCATTTCTCAAGGGTTTCCACGTAATATATTTAGATGTAGTTTTACCTGTTGTCTGTCTCACATGTCTCTGTCTCACCTGTCTCCTCAGGTCAGCTGACTCTAAGCCTTTCTTGTGTTGTTGTTGTAGGAGTCCTGGCTCTCTGGACACTGGTGTGTCTCTCTGTTTTACCTGTAGTTTTACCTGTTGTCTCACCTTCTCTTGTCTCACCTGTCTCCTCAGGTCTGCTGACTCTAACTCTCTCTTGTCTTGTTGTTGTAGGAGTCCTGGCTCTCTGGACACTGGTGACCCACATCATGTATGTCCAGGATTTCTGGAGGACTTGGCTGAAGGGGCTGAAGTTCTTCTTCTGTGCTGGAGTCGTCTTCTCCATCATTGCAGTCGTGGCCTTTATTACTTTCCTTTCTATAGCCATCCACACTAAAGCATGTGAGTATACTGTTACTGTTTGTTTGTACTGGATACATAGCACCTGTCTGAAACTGAACTACAAAGCACCCGGAGAGTGCAGACCTCTACCAAGGTAGCTATTTCCCCTTTATGCACTCACACACAATAGTCACAAGAAAACATTCACTAAAATAAACAGTTCTAAATAGAACCTTATGTGGGACTCTACACCCCTCCAGGAAAAATTATAAATCGTGAAGTGAAATCGTAAAGTGCCAGAGACCATTCAGCCTTAGTCCCATTCGCGTGAATTAAAATCCTGGATCCACACGGTGATCCAGATCAGTCCCAAAAGTTGCAGAATGGCAGCCACGCTTCCGCCACCGAGTGTGACGGAGGAGTAAATGAATAATGCCTAAAATTGTAAAGCGTCTTTGAGTGTCCAGAAAAGCTCTCTATAGGACTAATGCATTATTATTATTATTATTACTGTATAAAGGGCTATACAAATAAAAATGAATGCACATATAGTATCATAGAGTTACATTTGTACTAACTGTATTATTTCGCCCCTCCCTCTCTCAGCCCTATCAGACCCTCGCAGCCTGTACCTCTCGTCTGTCTGGAGCTTGATGACTCTGAAGTGGTCCTTCCTCCTCAGTCTCTCGTCTCATCGTTATCGCAAAGAGTTCGCCGACATTAGCATCCTCAGTGACTTTTAACATCACCACACATCCTATACTTAAGACTATTACTGCTGAGAGTGCCACCAGGAGGTCAGACAGGGGGATTACAAACAAACCAAGAACTGCTTTTATTATTATGGTCTGTATTTGTCATTTTGAAGAAGTTGAAGTGATGTATCCGCACAATGAGAAGGACTTTAATTGGAGTGGAAAGTGAAGGGCAAGTTGCAACGTAAAGTAAAACCAGTAATCACATATACGTATGTACTGAAACATGTTGATGTATGTCATTGTTTCATTCTTTTGTTTTTCAGATTTTGAATTAATATCAAATACAGGTTACTGACTTAATCGTGTTCACTTTTTGATTCAGAAGTGCCCAACAAAGTGAATGGAAAACCTTATTGTTCTAAAAAGATGAATTTATTAACATTGCTTTTTTAATCACATTTAAACATTTTGCCGCCATTGTTTTTGTATTTCCAACTATATTTTGTTTTTTCAAAGCTGCAGAAACTGATATTTTCTACTTTGTATTTGAGCAAAAATTATTACACAGTCAATAGTACAGCATACCTGAAGTCAGTTTGAAAAAAAAAGAGCCTCTGTGAGCTGTATTATAAAGGGTTTTTGTTTTAGAGCACTGGGACAATCACACTCTTTCACAGAACAGGAGCACTGGTTGGTTGAAACAACAAAACTAGAATCTATCAGGATGGAATAATGTGAGGGAGCTTTTTCAAAATTCACAGCTGTTTTTTAGCTCACTGGTTTGGTTGAGACTGTGATAGAGGGCTGAGAAGGAGGGAAAACGTTTTTTGTTTTGTTTTGTTCCCCACAAAATCAGGTACGGCAACTTTAACTTGTAACTACACAAAAATTGGAAATTCAGTACACCTTTTAAAAAACCCTGCAGTTCCAACTTTTGTTCACTAGAGGGGACTGCTCCTCTATCTTATTTTTCCCCATAGAACCATGGACACAAGTCATATTTTGTCTCTACACACCAATTTCTTTCACAAACCTTACATGTAAAGTCCTTATTATCAATATTACACTTTGGATTTTTAAAAACTTTTCACATGTTCTTGTGTGGCATTGTAAGAAGTGTTTTGGCCAAATTTTGAAGTTGTGGGCATTGGACACAAGACATTTTTTACACGTTTTTATTTTTGGGATTTCAGCTGTGATCTGTACAGGGTTTTTCATATCAGCTCCTTTAAAACAACAATAATAAGGGAAGTCTATATGTTGTGAATATATGTCTAATCTACCAAAAGAAAGATTATATTATACAGTAAAGTTTGATCCATGTAAAACTTGAATGTAAATGAAAGACTGTTAATCATGCTATTAAATGTTCTATTCACATTCTCACAGCAATTTGTTATACATTTTTTGTGCTTATTCTTTTTGACGGGCTGCATGTTTTTAAAAACATATATTATTGCGAATTTTATTACAAATATTGCGAGAAACAAATGCCTTTCAGAATGTGTTTGTAGAGCTTAGACATTTTATGTGAAGAGAATTTCACATTAGCAAATTACAAAAGCTGCCTAAAACATTGCAGCCTTTGTGATTTGCTAATTGCAACCATTAATATTGCTATTAATTGTCCAGCCCCAGTGTGCTAGTGACATGGTGGAGAGAGCAAGGAAAGACATTGATCACACTGTTGTGGTCAGGATTCAAACTTTTTAAAATTACTTTGTATTTCTTTTAAACTTTTATTTAGAAATTGATTTATTATCTGGGAAAAGCAATATGATCTCCCCTAAGTAAGGATAGAAAACGTAACTGTTATTTTTGACTATGTGGTTCATATAAGAAATTGAAACCCTGACTAACAGCTTCAATCTTGTGATGTCCAAAAGCATATCCATGATGAACCCATGCCTTAGGCTCAAAGTAGCATTGAAAGGCTCAACCTCCGACCAATACACAAAGTTGTCTGTGTTTCAATTGCTGCAAGAGGTTTTTGATAAAGTTACATTTAGGTCATTGTTGTTTTTTCAATATTTTTTGTAAAAGAAAGAAAATCCCCACAATCAACCCCTTATTTATATCATTTGCCTAGTTTGCTAGTCAAAATAAGGTCACAATAAAATAATCAGGGATAAAGATATAGGCCAGTTCAAAAAGCACAATGTTGACTTTGTGCTTTGGATTTAAACCCACAACACCATGGCTAGTAAAAGTAACATTGTATCTAGCTAAATTGAAAATCTACCAGCATTTTGTTTGTAAAAGTAGGTCACAATAAAATTATCAGGGTAAATTTGTCTCCGAGATTCAGACCAGTTCAAAAAGCACAAAGTTTATTTAATTTAAGCGATATTTTAGCTTCTTTTTTTCTTTAAACCACGGTCAGGAGGTCAGGGTTAGGGCATTAAATGAGGATTTTCGCCGTCCACAAAAAAAACCTTCTACCCTTGAATCCGATCCACGTTTATGAAGGAAAAATAGCCTGCGGCAACAAAATGGCCGCCACTAATACAAGGCAATAACCTGAGCTTTGAAGTTATGGCAATTATTCCATAGGTTTTTATTCTGTCAAAGGTACAGGGGCCGACGAGAGAGAAGAAGTCTGATAGAAGCTAGACTTTGAAGTTTATGGTAAAAATATGTGTGTGGATTATTATAGCGGTTGTATCAGTCTATAGCAGTGGGTAAGAGAAAATATATAAAGACAATAATAATTTCATAATAACTGCACAGTAATAAAGC
>JAVQKG010059331.1:0-12640 GCA_036025885.1 Hypseleotris bucephala
GTTAGTGAGGACGGACGATATGATGATACACACAGATACATGTGAATAAACCTCTCCTCAGTGCAGACCATAAGGACATCTCTGGGTTAGTGAGGACGGACGATATGATGATAAACACAGATACATGTGAATAAACCTCTCCTCAGTGCAGACCATAAGGACATCTCTGGGTTAGTGAGGACGGACGATATGTCGAAGATACACAGAAACATAGGGATATATCTCAGACGTACACAGTATATATAGATATGTGGGACGTACGAGATGATGATGCCGTTGTCGATGGAGAAGCTATCTGAGGGCAGACCCGCGATTGTCCAGGCGCGGATCTTAACGGGGTCTCCCAGTGAGCTCATCAGGGACATGTTTGAGGAGCAGGGGATGTGTCTGGACTTACACATGGACATCCACTCCACTGTCTGGTCCTGAGGAGAGAGAGAGAGACAGAGATATATGGGCCTGAGGCGGGTTATAGACACTACTATGGGCCTGAGGCGGGTTAGTCTGACACTACTATGTTTCCTGAGGCAAGTTAGTCTCAGGGCTGACACTACTACTATGGGCCTGAGGCGGGTGTGTGTCACCTGTCTGTATGACGAGGTAAAGGCTCCCAGGTAGGCCACAATGCCTGCAGATATGAGCACGTTCCCAGTCAGGTTCTTGTAGAGTTCTCCCAAATTTATGGCCATCTCGCTCCATCGAGTCTTCTCTCCTCCCAGACCTCCAATCAGCTCCTTTGCACGTTCCAGCTTCTTACTGCACAAGTCTACCTACACAGGACCAGAGGCAACTTAGACCAGACATAGGTAACCAAAGGTTTTAGATCCACATCTTTAGCTCCTCTCTTGTGGCTATTTGAGTATTCTGTTATGTAAAGGTAAACCAATATTAAACAAGCAGGACTTCTTTATGTCCAAACCAGGTCTAAATCTGGTCTTAAAGTCTAAACCAGGTCAAAGCTGGGACTGTACCAGGTCCAAACCAGGATTTAACCAGGTTTAAGTCTAAACAAAGTCTTAACCAGATTTTACAGAGACTTAATATGGTCTAAACAAGGTCAAAATCAAACTTTACTACCAGATTTCCAGAACTACAAATAGCCATCAAGTATCTATCTCAGAAAACAGACAAATTCCACCAGTGGTAGGCTTATGTTTTGATTGTGGCAAAGGGATATTTACCATTTTTGGCAAAAATCACTGTTTTGGTAGTCAAGAGTTCTTGGTGGTTATTAGTGGTTTTGTTTATTACAACTCGCTGTACACCTGTTATGTCCGTGTCCTACCCGATGGTGGCGCTCTCACCTGGTTCTCCAGCTCAGCCTTCTTCTTCTTGTTCTGCTCCAGGGTCTGCTGCAGTTTGAACAGTTTGTCCTGGACCTCTTTGAGAGCAGCCTGTTTCTTCTGGAGACCCGCCATAGCCACACTCAGCTCCCCTTCAGCCTGAGCCAACTTCTCCTTCTTAGGGGCCACCACCTTCGCCACTCTGAGGGACAAGGGGTATATACGATTCAATACAGTAAAACATACACATTAAACACATTACACTAAACAAGTACTGAACCAGGCCAAAATCCAGACTAAACCAGGCCAAAATTCAGACTAAACCAGGCTAAAATCTAGACTAAACCAGGACTGAACCAGGCCAAAATCCAGACTAAACCAGGCCAAAATCCAGCCTAAACCAGGCCAAAATCCAGACTAAACCAGGACTAAACCAGGCCAAAATCCAAACTATACCAGGACTAAACCAGGACTAAACCAGGCCAAAATCCAGCCTAAACCAGGCCAAAATCCAGACTAAACAAGGACTGAACCAGGCCAAAATCCAGACTAAACAAGGACTGAACCAGGCCAAAATCCAGAGTAAACCAGGCCAAAATCCAGACTAAACCAGGCTAAAATCTAGACTAAACCAAGACTAAACCAGGCCAAAATCCAAACGATACCAGGACTAAACCAGGCTAAACCAGGCCCAAATCCAGACTAAACCAAGCCAAAATTCAGACTAAACAAGGACTAAACCAGGCCAAAATCCAGACTAAACCAGGCCAAAATCCAGACTAAACCAGGCCAAAATCCAGACTAAACCAGGCTAAACCAGGCCAAAATCTAGACTAAACCAGGCTAAACTAGGCCAAAATCCAGACTATACCAGGACTAAACCAGGCTAAACTAGGCCAAAATCTAGACTAAACCAGGCCAAAATCCAGACTAAACCAGGCTAAACCAGGCCAAAATCAAGCCTTAACCAGGCTAACCCAGGCCAAAATCTAGACTAAACTAGGACTAAACCAGGCCAAAATCTAGACTAAACCAGGCTAAACTAGGCCAAAATCCAGACTATACCAGGACTGAACCAGGCCAAAATCCAGACTAAACCAGGACTAAACCAGGCTAAACCAGGCCAAAATCCAGACTAAACCAGGCCAAAACCCAGACTAAACCAGGACTAAACCAGGGGCTCACCACAGTCTCCAGAAGTAATCACGTTGATCAGAACTCAGTTGGGCCGCTATTTAGCTCAGTAGGTAGAGTGTGCGGCCCATATATAAGCCATCAGAGCTTGCCGCGGCGGCGTAAGTTCGAATCCGGCTCACGACAAACTCCCAGATGTCACTCCCCACCTGCTCCCCACTCTTCTCCCTGATTTCTACTGTCTACTGTCTCTATACAAATAAAGCCTAAAAAGCCAAAAATATCTTAAAAAAACAACACTCACTTGTCATACTTGTCCATGGCACAGACCCACTTGCACATCCCCTCCGCGGCTGTAGAGGCAGTGCGGATCTTCTCTGGTACAAAGTCTGGGTTGGTGATGTACTTGTTCCGGATCACGCTCATGTAGGCGGGGGGTATGTTGTCTTTATCGTACTCGTGAAGGCTCTGGAGGAACTTCATGTCTCCCAGCAGCTTCTTAGCGGGGCCCCAGAAGTCCTCCACCTTCTTCCCGGAGCCAGACGGGTCGTTGATGCGGTCGGGCTTGATGCCTTTGAGGATACAGATGGCCTCCATCACCAGCTTCACTGCAGTCGGAGGGCTCTTCATAGACTTCACCACCGTGATGTCCTGCAACCAGAGAATACACTGTTAATGAGAACTGCAGCTGTGAGTCTCACTACAGGGGCATGGAGGGTAGTCAAAGTTCAGTGTTACTAAAACCAGAACGAAACCAGGACTAAACCAGGATTAAACTAGGACTAAACCAGGCCAAAATCCAGACAAAACAAGGACTAAACCAGGCCAAAGTCCAGACTAAACCAGGCCAAAATCCAGACTAAACAAGGACTAAACCAGGCCAAAGTCCAGACTAAACCAGGCCAAAATCCAGACTAAACCTGGACTAAACCAGGTCAAAATTCAGACTAAACCAGGACTAAACCAGGCCAAAATCCAGACTAAACCAGGCCAAAATCCAGACTAAACCAGAGGTAAGCTATGTTGAAAGCAGGTATAAATTAGGTTCAGTCCATTTTTAACCAGGACTAGACTTGCAATGACTTTGTTTATTGTTTCACCTCTTTCTGAAAAGCCCTCTGAGGCAACTTTGATGTGATTTAGTGCTTTACAAATAAAACTGACTGGATTTAGAGCAGTTTAAATGACAGCCTAAATGAATGTGCTGTAATTAAACTTTCACCTGTGTAGTGAGAGTGTTGAGGGCAGACAGGGCAGACTCCAGAATTGGCATAGCTTCAGCCAGATCCGCGTCACACTCGTCTTTAATGGCTTTAGCCGCCATGGCCTGCTCGTTAGCGATAGCCTCGTCCACTTTTACCACCTTCTCCACCTCTGCTACCTCCACAGACTCATGCTCGATCACCACCATCATCTCATCCACCTGTTGTTATGAGACTGTTTATTACTGCTATTACTGCATGTAGATCAGTGTATTAGCTGTAGGTTAGGGCTGCACGATATGAGAAAAACATGTGATATTTGGTAACCATGCATGTAGATCAGTGTATTAGCTGTAGGTTAGGGCTGCATGAGAAAAACATGCGATATTCGATAACCATGTTGAATATTGCGATATCGATATTACTGCGATATTCTGATGCAAGTTCAATTGAGCAGGACTATTATCTAAATTGCTTCAAAATCAAAACTATCTATGACATTTTGGGTCACAACAGATTTTAATTCAAGGCACTGATGTAAAATGATAATTATGTTAAGTGTAAATTTTAGAATAATTGCGATACGGATATTGCGTTTATTAATATTGCGATAACGATAATTTTGCAATATATTGTGCACATGTAGTCTGTATTGTGCCTGTTTGCTACATGTAGGTGTAGTCTGTATTGTACCTGTTTACTGGCCACTCTGAGCTGTGGCTGCAGGGCCTCTAGCTCCACCTGCATCGAGGCCACCTGAGACGAGGCCGACTCCAGCTTCTCCAAACCCACCTCGTACCGCCGCTTCATGGTCATCACCTCACTGACAAATACACACACATATATATAAACATCTTAGTCCCTCTCTTTATCTCAGAAGTCAGTGAGAGGACACTACTCCTATCAGAGTCCTATAATAATACTTAACACTATTTCTGTTCTTTGTTATTAATATGAACCCTGACATTGTTACAGTAGGCAAGGCAAGGCAAGGCAAGTTTATTTGTATAGCACGATTCATACACAGGGCAATTCAAGGTGCTTTACAGAAATAAAGACAAGTTAAAGGAAAAAAAGTACAAACAAAACACAATAATTACAATTAAAATTAAACAATATGAGATTGAATTTAAAAATAAAATCCGATAAGAAACACATTCAGTTGTCATATGCAAAGCTAAACAGAACAGTACCATTCAACTATTTTTCCATTGGCTGTATAGTGAAGAGTGTGAGCAATGGGGAGAAAGATGTCTTTAAAGAGTTAAATACCTATTCTGAGATTTTAAAGGATAGGAGAACAGCTTCCAAAGACAAGACATTTTCAAAAATCTTTGAGGTTTAAATGATAAAATGTAAAATGCTAACCAAGAGATAAACAAAATGTAGAAAGAAAAAAATCACAATATTTACCCTTTAAAAGTGTAGTCCCTAAGTTTCCTAAAATTAGAAAAAGTTAAAAAATAAAACATAAAAAATGCTTAGGATTGACTTCCTGACACTGTATGGTGTAAAGTCGCTAATCTGTTTTCTGTAGAGGCCAGGGGAGGGACTACAGTAAAACACCAATACATTAGTCAAAGTGTTAACCCACCAAGTCTGATCTGATGTTGTTGTAGAAGACAGGGGAGGGACTAAATAAATCAATAATTATGACAGATTACCTACGTTAACATATAGAGCTGGGTCAGATAAAGCTTTGAATTTATTTCAAATATCTTTTTTTTAATATTTTAAAAAGTTATGGACTATACCTTCAATGTATGCACTTCCTGTACTGAGTCATATGCATTTCTATAGACACATGAACCGTAATTCATCTGTGCATAAACATCATGACATAGGCTCCGCCCACTGCCCGAAGCCAGCAGTGCAGCGAGAGGATAACGGATTTGTATAGATTTAAGAAGATTCCAGTGTTTGTTAAGCTGTGTATGCATGTGTATCAAACACAGGCTGTCTTTTAGATACAACTAAAAATCCATATCCAAGACACATGCTTAATCTGTCAGTTTAGATGTGTGTTTTTATGGCACAAGAGATTTGAAAACCTACGCAGATGCACACCTTCCTGACATTACCATTCCGCTCACATTTTACATCCAAGTCTTGCAAATTCCACTATAGGCGTCCACAAAACAAACATTCCCCCGCCCCATAAGTCTCTGTCTCGGCTAGGATCTACATCTAAATATATTTGAGAGACAGTTGGTGGACACAAATAAAATCCTGTTCTGCAAATGAGACGCTTTATGGCATTGAGCACGAAACTGCTTATGAAAACTGCTGTAGGTAGAAAACACTCACAGATCCACGTTTTAGTCTGTCAGTCTCTGTGACTGTGCCTCCCTCCTGTTAAACACATGCAATTTGGGATTTTATTATTAGATCAATAATGCATGTAATAGCGATTACTGTAGTGCAAATTGGAAAAGCCAATTAAAGTCTAGTCAACATCATTTTCTTACATTTGTACATTCTATTTTCCCCTCACAGTAAGTGTCCATATTGCTTCCTGGACTCGGTTCACTATTTCTAGAAATGTAGTTGGATAAAGCATAAACAGATAAACAACATACTATTTCTGAACCAAAACATGAGTCAACACAAACAGAATGTCTTCAAAATGCCAAACCGCTGATGTCAAGAGGATTTACAAAGACTTTGTTCAATTTTGCACTGGTCCCAGCTTTGTATACCCTGTTTTTTTGTGGATAAAAATAAATTATTCTCAGTTCTAAAAAGGAAACATTAAAATATTCTTTATACACATACATAATTTAGGACTAAACAGTTACTATATACACTAAATCAGCCATGTCCAAAATGTGGCTGTGGCACCCTATCGTGTTCATCTGGCCCTTTACTTCCAAAAAATAGGTATTGCCTTCAAGTAGTATTTTAGTCGCTTTGTTTTCACATTTACCAATATTATTTTCTGCCATCACCTTGTTGGTAGTGTCAGTCCATAATAAAAATAATATACACTCTGATCTTTTTACACTTTATAATCCATCCCTTTTAAAATAAACAAATAAATACAAAATGTTTGGACACTCGCGCACTAAATAGTCACATGAATCCCCCACAATATAGAGCTGTTTGTATGTACACTTTGACTTTCCTTCCTTTAAGTCCGCCTTATATGTTTGCTTCTTTGCCCCTTCAATCACTTTATCCCACGCCTTTCCCTATAACCGTCTTTATCAACACCCTCTGGCCCTGGCCTCCAATCTCTGCCCCACTTTGTCTTCCCCAACGCACATCTCCTGATCTTTATCGCCATCCATCTTTGCAAGAAAAAAAATCCTCTATGCCTCTCTTTGCTTTGAACTGTATATAAAGCGTTGATGATGCTTCTTTGGCGCAAACTTGCCTTCCCCATACACCTCCCCTTTGCAATCTCGGTGACCCGACCATCTGTGCCAGAGAATTCTGTGTCTTTAACTAAACCCTGGGATACACTGTAAAAAATCTAGGATACAAAGCAAATAAATTATATAGAAAACAAACTGATAAATACTGCGATGTTAACTATTTTTTATTTATTTATTGTGTTGTTTAAATGTGCACAAATTGTGTAAACTATCTTTTTATGCCTGACATCAACAGGATTGGAGAAGTGCATACTTGAATTTTTGTTGTTTCTTTTATTAAAAATGACACCCTTAAATCAAGCAAATAATTTAATTGTTTTATGTAGATTAATTATACTTGAACAGATTTTAGCTTTACATTTTTATCATTACTTTCTTTAAGAAAATCATATTCCTTGTAATTTTTTTTGAGTGAGGTCAACATGTAAATTTGCCAGTGTGCCTGTCTCAAGCTGGTGGTAGTGGGGTGGACCAGGGGAAGGAGTAGGGGGGGCATGGGCAGTACCAAAGCAGGGCTAAGCTCCACTCAAAGCTGTCGTAAACACCACTAATGCATGGCTAAACTTGGGGAATCTCATGCTCGGATGAGTATGTGCACAGTAGTTGGTGTATGTGTGCCATTGCCTGTTCTTTGTACAAACACGCGCCGCCGACTAATCCCTCATAAACCTACATTTTATCGCTTACTACACCATTAGCTCAGCTGTGGCATCCTGCCTGGAGATGTCAAAACAGAGGGACTATACAAGAGGATGCTGCACTGTTTCTTTTGTCGCACTTGTGTGTGTAGAATCCACACATCTCCCTGGGCCCTTATGAAGAGATGAAAGTGTCCTTCTCAGCCTGGGAAACAATGTAATATTAACCACATGCCTCTGTTTTTTATTTTATGTACCCAAAACTGTAAAACAAGACGTAAAATTAGACACTTTGAACTGCAGCTTTGGGAAGGGATGTTTTGTCTCTCCATTAAAAGTTGGTATTGTCAGCCTTTTGAAAGCCGCTAACTCTAACAACATTATTCTCAACAGTTTACTTTGGTATTTCAGAGACACTTAAACTGATATTGATGTAATCATTGCTTCATTGCCGGCAGGATTTCTAAGGAGATCTTGAGTTGGATTTTGTTCTCTCTTCTCTAAAGTCAAACTCAGAGATATAGCAGAGTGCTGTGCCAGGTTTGGGTTGTTTTTAGTATAACATAATCATCCATAGTGTACTGAGATTTTTGCAGCATTGTCAGTATAATACAGTGGGATCTGGCAAGGTGGTAACACTAAGAAGGTTAGCCGAGGCCTTTGTCTGGGGTTTGCATGTTTTTCCTACTTTCATTTCACAAACTATTAAATTGATTTTCTTGTAATATATGGGAAGCCTTATGTCCCATTTGACCGATTCTTCTGATGTAACAATAGGGCAACCTGTCAGGAGCAGTGGGCAACTGTTATGGGACCATTATTCAGCCATCATGAAACCCACCCAAACACAAAGAGAACATTCAAATGCCATGCAGTAAGGCCTGGTCTGGGACTCAAACCCAGAACCTTTTTATTGTGAGGCGAGATGATCTGGATAGCGATTTGTTGGCGTCAAGATTTCTAAGGAGTTTTAGATTTGTATTTTATTTTACTTCTTCCCAGTGAAATTCACAGAGGTAGCATAGCGCTGTGCCAGGCTTGTCTTCACAGTAGCACCGATGACACAAAGAAGCTCGGTCTCCTGGGGTAGGTTCGGGAGAGTGAGGTGACACTGTAACATCCTCTGATCAACTGTAGAGCTGAAGAAGGCTGAGCGCTTCACATGACCTCGCCTGTCACTGTCTGCCTGTGCATTTGTTTGTTTGTGACTCTGTGCTAGGTGTCACCCATGGGTGCCTTCATGCATATGTGGCGCCGCCTTGGTACAGACAAAATGCTTCAATTGTCACAGCCACAGACTTGTCTCCCTCTCGCTCGGCACATCTTGTTGAGGCTGCTTCAAGGTGACGAGATCGGCTGCAGTTTACAAGTTTGTTGCGGGAGAAATGATTTACCGTGCCCGCCCATTTTATGATGGAGAAATTGTTTCTTCCAACAGCTGAACTGGCTTTTGATTTGAATTTTAATTTATTTCAAGATAAACACTGCAATCATTCCACTATAGCGCAAGTCTTTGACACTGATGAAGTTTAGAAATAGCAATAAATTGAGTCTCTGCTTTCAGAATATTTATTAGGGCCTGTGACGGCTTAGATTTTGACATAATGAACTCTTTAGTTTTTAGACTTTGAGATTGACAACCAAGTCTAATAAATGAAATATTCAAGGAACGTGCGAAAGAGATCTATTTTTAAGTTAATTAATATAACATTCAATCATTTTTTTCCTTAATTTTGTAACTCAGTAGACACATTTGTCAGGATTAGTTATTGTTTAATTTAAGGAGCCCTTGCCAATGCTAAAAAAGTGCTAAAAGAGATGTGCTCATCTTCTACAGTTGCTAACAGTAATGTTAATAGTCTCATTATTTAGGCTTTGAAGTGGGTGCGTCCATACAGGGGGAGATTTAAAGAAATCGTCCATAATTCTACTTTTTTAGATATTAATGTAAAATGATATCTCATCCAAAATCGATTCTGAAGGCAAAAAAGGTAATTATATTGCTTATTTTATAAATACGTATCCTGTATTGCAATGACAAATCCCCTAAAAAAGACTTTCCCTCTTTTGATCCAAAACTTGATTCTGATTGACTTCAGTATCACCCCCAAAATGAGGGAAGTGACAAACCACTCAACTCTGCCGCGAAGTAATTATCTGAGTTTCGCACTTCTTTATTTGCAGAGATTTGGTGTGCTCCTTTTTATTTGATTTTGATAAAACCTTACCCACACTGTTTACACAGACTTTGGGCAAAGAATACTCCCAAATTAATTCCTCCCAAAATGCACCGCTGCAGATGGTTCCCATAAAAAATACAGTACTGTTAGTCTCACCGTAAACACGAATCGCATCCGCGGCTGTGTTTGCTCTGTTGACCTATTTTTCCAGTAAAGTCAATTCCTCCGCTCGAGCAAATGAGTGGCTAAATATGCAAAGACTAAATAATCTTTTGAACAGAGATAGTAAAAAAGAATACACTTCTTAGTGACCCATGAGTCAGTCTACTTAAGGCATGCAAAGACAAACATTTGAGCGAGGTTAGAGAGGTGAGAGAAAAATCACAACAACATTCGGCGCTAACAAAAATCTGAACAACAAAATGCATTTTTATAGTGTCAACATCTAAGTGCCAAGCATGACACTGGGTGGGTGTGTTTAGGGTTTTAAAGCGGTTTGACTCGGCTGTCACAATAAAACGGAGCCACATCTTTCATATCTATGCCTTTGTTTCCTATTATATTTACTTTGATCGTTTCGCTGGTCTTTAATGATGAATCATTTCTCAACCCTGCAATTTTTTCTAAATATGCCTCATGCCATGGTTTGATGTACCATTTGGCCCTTTGTGGTTAATATTCATATTTTATGCTAAAATGGACAAAAATAAACTCAAGTAAAAAAGTCAGTGACAAACATGTTGACCCCTGCTTTTAGCTTGCACAGACAAACAGTGTTTCTTATTATCAATTTGTGCCTTTATCTTAGCATGAAACAGAATTGTGGCTCATCTGTTAAAATAGGCTTGTAATTATTATTTTTAGTGCTGACACGTCTAACTATTAGGAACCAGTAAACCAACTGCTGTGCCGACTTTAGAAATAAATACCACATGCTTTGCTAAAATTGACCTGTGACTATTTGTGGTTATGATTCAAAATAAAAAAGTAATCATCATCACTATAAAAGGCATGGTTAAATGGCTTTGGTTTACTTTTCAGATAGTTTTGTTCATTTTTTTAAATTTATCTAAGCAACTTTTTCAGCTTTCTATGATTGCTCCCTGCTACTTTGTCTGTACAAACTCTAGTACTGGTTCTTCTTCAGCTTTTGTTTTTAATATAAATAATGTTTCTCCATATGTCAGCCATTGGACCAAGGTAAATATACAGTGACTTGATGTGTTAAGATGTATTCTAATCTAAATAGTCAGAATGAAGGAGCTGTGCCAGTACTTCAGTCTCTCCCATAGTGGCTTGACCTGACCTCTGTCAATTTCAATTATTTTAGCTCGGCAACATTTACAACTGTGGCGTAGCACAGAACGCAAATTGATCCATTTATCTTCCTCTAATTCCTATTGGGTTATGGAAAGAGGGAGCCTTTTCCAGCTGTTATGGACCTGAGGTAGGATACATCTTAACCTATAACATAGCCTGTTAGTTATAAAGACAAAACCTGACAAGTAGACACAAACATTGACTATCACACTAGTCCCCATTGGTGCAATTTCAGATTAGCCAATTTACATATGTGCATATCTTTGATGGATGAAAAAAGACCCTCATGACATTGCATGAGACAGTCTGTATCTTTTTGGATGAAGGCCCAATTTTTACAGGGGAGTTCTGGCCCCTATGGGGAACCTATTGTACATGTTTTTAGTGGTAGGGGAAACCAGAGTGCCCGGAGGAAACCTACGCAGAGGAGAACATGCAAGCTCCACACAGAAGGGCCCCGACCGCCTGGTCCAGGAATTGAACCCGGGACCCTCTTGCTGTGAGGCAAGAGTGCTAACCACTGCACCACCGTGCCGCCCATAATAAGAAGGACATGCAGGCTATAAAGCAGGAATAAATTGTTAGATGGTTGTAGTTTCCATCGATGTGACCTTATAGCTCTTATTCATGTATCATTTGTCAAATCAATTAAAAGTGTATCACATCTGAACACATTTCTACAAGCAACCACTGATTCTTCACAAAGACTCCACAATAAATCTGGTGTTTTTTCTGCGGCTTGGCTTTCTTTTTTGATTTCTCTTGTGGTCAGAACCTTTGGTATATGCCGCTAACACGTGGAGGATGCAATGATGGCAGAGAAACCATCCTTATTGCTCATAATGCAGGGTCATCTCGAGTCGCACAAACATCTCCAAAGTCTTCCTTTTCAATGACCACCCAGACCTAGTGGCTATTACTGCTTCTGCTAAATCTATAGATCAATAGCCTTACCAGAACCAAATTGATTCTTCTTTTGCAGCCAATTGGCATAAGAGAAAGGTCGTGGTTATTAGGAGATAAGAAAGAAAGCTTGTGCAGAAAGTTGTGACATTCAGAGCTATAGGAAAATGAAGATGCTATAAGGCCATATACATAAACCCTAAATGTCAATATGGCTCACACGTGTAGCTGCTGGTTTTATTAACGGCTTTGTGTTTTGTGTTTTTCATGATTTCAATGATTTTATGAGATTGTCAGTCTAAATTATATATATAAAATCCTAGGGGTTGTTGTTGGCTGTAGTTGGATTCTATGGGACTTAGATGGTATAAACCTTAAACAATTACTCATTATTTGACTTATAAACCTATAAAAACAATTATCAAAATATAGGTGTTTTTAATTATTTATTTCTACCAGCAAGGATTCAAAGAGGGACATAAGATAGAAGCAAGAGAGAAGAAGCTTTATTGTCATTGCACATCAGCGCAACAAAAATAAATATGTCTCATTTAATCAGTGTAAAGTAGTCATTAGTCATTCAGTCAGTATGTTTTCATGTCA
>JAVQKG010059359.1:0-15588 GCA_036025885.1 Hypseleotris bucephala
ACAGAGTGGACACCTAAATGAACATATTACCATATTAGCTACTGAACAAGGAGAAACTGGGTTTGTTAAAAAAAAGACTCTTACTTGATTATGGTCCATATCTTCCGATATGTTCACATTGCGCTTGCCAAGTCCAGCCAGTGCCAATTGTGGGCATTTTTCTGAAGCAGGAAGGCAGTGCATGAAAAAACCTTTGTTAATTTGGATGCCACATTTTTAGGACACTGGAACCGTCTTTTGCCCAGCAAGCTCTTCCTCTGGTAGAGCCCAGGAAAACATCTAAAAGAATAAAATACACTCAGGGATATCAGAAATGTTTTGTTTCTTAATTTGGAAATTATGTTGCAATTATAAATTCACCTAAACCTAAAAGCTCTAAATGTGGTCTCGCCTCGGCAGAGACAGCAGGAATAAAAGATAAACAACTACAATAACTTGACATGACATAAACCTGGCCATCTCTTGATGAACAGCTGGTCCCTGGTTTCTGTCCTGCTGGCTTTGACTCTGTTCTGCCAGGGAATTAACTACCTGAGGATTAGGGGCCAAGTTTGCACTTTGTCCCTGACCTGCACTCTCATGGCCTGGCTGGACATGCTTCTGCAGCACAGCGACTAGCGCATGCACCGCAGAGGCAATGTTGACATCGGTCTGGGGGCAATGGATGCAGACAGTCAATGTTAATCATTATTGCAATGAATACAATTGCATAAATTAATAAATACATTTTAGCGCCACCAAAGCCGTATGCGCTGTAATTTCAATACTGTTAAAATAAAAAAGACTCTATATGCTAACTAGCACACGCAAAACGCCAGTTATTGAGTTGTACTTTTGCAGTCACACATGCAATCATCTTCTGCTTATCATAGGAGTCGTAATTAAATAGAAAATGTGTAAATACCTCCGAAGATGAACGATTGTCTCCCATTGCTGTGTCTGTCGGCGGCGCCAGTTCGAACCATGTGGCTTCTGTTTACTGTGGGGTGGGGGTGGAGGGGTGTTTAGGTCCAGCCCATGGATGTATTGGCGTCACATAATGATGACAACTTCCTGTCTTCCCAGCCAATAGACTTTGAGCCCACCCCCATTGAAAACAGAAATACATTTATTGTAACCGTAGCTTGTGAATTATAAACGTAACTAAGTGATAAATGAAAAGAGGAAACGTAAACGTGTGTTTTACGTTTACAATCCGGTTCTTTCGTTTATGATAATATTTTTGTTTACAATTTCAGAGCTACGTTTACAGTTTTACATTAACGTTTACGGTTACAATACCTCTTTTACGTTTACGTTACAGCCGAGCCTGTATTGACGCCATACTTTTGGAGTTATTGGATTCTCAGGTTTAAGAACTGGTTTCACTTAACATTTTTAAATCACTAAGGTCTAAATGACCTTGAAACAAAATCTATGAACTGCAACTGTTTCTGTTAACATTGGTTTAAATGCACTCAGTTGTAGCCTATTGGGCATTTCATTAGTGAATGTGTGAATAACTGTGAACTGTTGTGATTTAACTGTGGTTGTGCTGCTGCCTCTTGCCCAGGACACTCTTGAAAAAGAGATTTGTAATTGTAATCTCAATGAGTTTTATCCTGGTTAAATATAGGTTAAATATTTTTTTTTTTAAATCACGGAAAGTGTAGTGCCAACTTGAAGCTCTGCCAATGGTCCAGTTGTATAATTCTTGAAAACACCTTAAAATAGCCTATACATTGAAAGTGCTTGGGGTTTATCTTATATTTTATTTATCACAGTTCAATGAGTTACCTGGAACAAAAAATAAATAAAATGGCCCTTTTTGTCATAAATAGGCCTATTTCTTTTATTTGATTCAGTACTTGCTGAACCTGCTGGGTCGTTGTCATTGCTTTTGGACAGCTGCAGCAAGGAGCCATTATTTCTCACAGGATTTCACATCTATTAACTTCAGGGACCCACGGCTCCTAAGCCATATGTGCTGTTTCAGTGAAGGACTCGTGAAGGGCGCACGGATAACCTCGTCTCTGATTTTACCAAATGCTGACAGTGAATGTGCGTGTGCGAACCCAGTTTATCCAGTGGTTGGGCAGAGCACTTTCTAAACATATTTATTAGTTATTTACTATTTTTAGAACACAAGTCCACAAGTCTTTTTAGCTTATCACACAAGCCTTGAGTATTCTAAAGAATTAGCACAAGCTCTCACGGGCTATCCTTCGCATTAATGTCATGTAGGCTAATGCTTTGTAAATTATCAACTGACTGGTTAATACTTCTTAACGACTACTCAACTAATGCCTAATAATGCCTAGTTTAAGTAAAGTTGACAGTTTCCTATTGGTACACAGGGGCTTTTGCAATTCAAGTCATAATTTAGTTTTGTGATCTATTAGGCGTAAAATGTGCTTGGAATGCCAGATAATGACATGGTAATTTATGTGAAATGTTAGAGAAGGATGTATGTAGATTGTTCTATTGCAATATAACAGCATCTATCAGATACTGAGGACTGACAGAAGCCCTTTTTGTTTTAAAAGTTCAACATAAACATTAAAAATTATCAACCATATAACTTGTTCAACAGTTTTTAAGGTTCTTTTTGTTTACCTGCTTTAACACCGTTAAACTTAAGAAGACAGTATGAATTTTCACCAAATAACTTGTTCAAGACAGTAATATTTTACAGTGTCTATTTCAGTTTTATTTTTAATATATTTTGTATTTTTTTATTTTATGAAAAGTCGCCTATGTCACATAGCAATGGCGTTTTTCTTGTTTGCTGCAGCAGGGGGCAGAAATCCACCACACTCAGAACACTGATATTCCCCATTAGAGCAGGAGTAATTTGATCTGGCATCTAGAGTGTACAATATGAAACTATCAAATTAATTTAAATTAACATTACGCAAAATGTATTCACTTGTTTAGTCACTTGTTTTAGACATTTGAAAAATCTTTGTTTATATCCTGGTTTAGTTGCATTGCCGGCTGATGTTATGCCCATGCTTGCTCTGCTGCTCACCTCCTGTAAATTTAGATGTCTGGATACAATAAGTTTGATTAAATTTACCTTAAAGCCTCTCAGTGCACCTATAACTTGTTAAGCTCTGTGGCTTCAGCTTCTGTGACTGAAATTGAGCATGAAATGAGATTACTAATCTGCTTCAGTTGCTTGATTCAAATGAAAATGTACCTGCCAACACAATTGTCACTTCCAGTTTCACTCAGTATGTTATGTAATGGTCCTCTTTTGGTGTTTGTAAAAATGATTTTTGGCAGTGGTCTGTGAAGGTGTGCACTGGGACTCAAACCAATTAGCCTGATGTTACAGTTGGAGACATGTCACGCTTTCTTTTCAAATAGATTTTCTTATGGACACATTTAGGCTTCTTAATCACAAGCTATTATTTGTCTCCACAATGCATAAGCTATACAAACTAATGTGCAGTAAATAGTACTATAACAAGTCAATGCCATTTCTAAACCAGACAAACCCATTTCAACCCAACATGATTACAGTTTACATCCGCTTATTGGTGGGCACTGGGCAGAGATGTTGAGGTAAAATATATTTGTCACAACCTCATTTATCCTGGAATACTTTTTTAAATACAAGAAGCCAGTATTAGCCCATTTAAAAATAAATAAGTCTAGTTCCTGAAGGGCACTTGTTTCTTTTTTGTTAGATTTCAGTCATGTACTGTTCACCACTGCATCTTTGTTAAACGACCTTGGCATTTGTCTTTATAAAAACCACAGCGGGACACCACCATGCTGGACTTCACTTTGCAATATTCTGTGTCTAAACTTTCTATAAATGAAACAAAGACTACTCGTTGACACAAGACCTCCTATTTCTTTCTCACACAACCTTTATATACTGAACCGTCCAGGACTAGTAGTGCAGGGGAATGACCTCCAGACCTTGTTTACAAAGAAGGACCATCTCCATAATTTCTGAGCCGTCGCTTCAGGTTTAAACAAACGGAAAATTGGAATACAAAGATAAATATATGTTGTTAAAATGTTAAATTACAATTGCCAAATCTAAACTCTATTTTAGATGCAAATTTTAACCCATACAGTTTTTGGGCCAAAACTAATGTTTGGACTTGACTTATTGACTGATTAAAACTCTCTGTGTGATTAAGAATGTGTGAATTTTAACCACAATAAATTAACAAATACAAAATATAGAATAATAACGCTTTGGGAATCCCACCAATGAGACAAAGAACTATAACACTAAGGTAAACATTTCATGTTACAGCTATCTCTAATCTAATGTTCCCAGAGTCACTTCTTTTTGTAGTTTAACATTGCATTTCTCTGCAAAGAATAGACTTTTTGTCTGCCCAGTTTATCAGTAAATCTAATATTAGAGAACACATGTAGATACATTCTTGTTGTATCACAAGGTAATAAGTTTGTCTGTGAGTTGTCTAAATTTAATATTTTTCTAGTGCGTCCTATTGAGACCAAGCAATATTTAAAATAATTTCTGAAATATACAAGTTTAACAAATTTTCCCAAACGTAGACCGTTTTATTAAACTTTAACAAAATATTTGTTTTAGGACTAACACAAACTGCACATTATAGCGTAATGCCATTGCTTTATTACTTTGTGTCTTTCTAAAATCTTTTTCTCTCCACTTATTCCTGGTCTCCGATGATTGAGAACTCTCAAAAAAAAAAACACCTCTCTTTTTTTGTTATCAAACCACCCTTAGGTGGGTGGCATTGTTTTGTGTACTTATTTCTGTTTTCTCTCAGCAGATCATACTTAATAACGTTAATTCTAATTAAATAAATGTAACTATGGGCCAAAACATAGCATGGACTCTGATAAGAGATGATGTCACTGCTGGTGGCTGTTCAGGGGTCTCTCACACTACACATGGAGGAAAGAGCCTGCATGCATGGTCTGGACTGAATGGGCATTTTGAGAAGGTCTCCAACCTCAACCAACCTCGGCTCTAAATTAAATACAGTTAAAAGGGGATATATAATTAATGTGTACACACCAGAAGAAAATATTAAAGAAGTAGCCTATATAATCTGTTTATAATTTAGTTAATGAAGACTGGTAATTCATGGTTATAATTTTGTTTTTCCTTCCATTTTCAATTGTGTGTTTTGCCTTCTTTAGTTGCATATAGGCTTTATATTGTAGGCCTACTCGAGCTTTTACAAGTGGCTGTCTGATTAGCCTATGTGTTTTTATAGGCTATCCTTCATTATCAGATAATAATCAGTAGTAGGGAGTGTCACAGACAAATTCCTTTTTTGTTACATTTCTGTCATGCACTGCTCCGCACTAACTGTATCTTTGTTAGACGACCTTGGCATAATGTCTGTAGCCCTTCTAAACCCACAGCGGGACCCCGAGCTGTGCTTCACTTTTACACACATTTGGGCCTGGTCTAAACGACAGGAAGTCAACTGGTTGGCTCTTGTTTCTCACACAACTTAACCAAACTAAATCTTCTCCACGACAGCCTATACTAGAGTAGTAATACTGACGTAGCCCATTACAAACGGCAAAGGTAGGCTTTACCGAAGGCCTTTTTCATTCATAATTTGCACAGTAGCCTAATTCTAGCGCACCCCTTTGTCTGAATTAACCTATAGGCTACCCATGTTGGAATTTTACTTCTACCTTTCCATACCAGTGGTAGCCTATGTGTAATGTAGCCTATGCAACTATTAGTAAGTGCTGCAGCAACATTATCATTGGCCTATCTCATTTTAAGATTGACCCATGTCTGACCTACAGTATAACCTACAGCATGCTAGGCTATAGCCTTAAATATGATGTCACTAAACGTAAATGGCTGAAATAATCAATTTTAAAAAGGGTAGGAAAAGTTTGCTCATTCACAAGAGGCCAGATTCAGAAGAAATTTGACGCTCGCGAGAAGGATGTACGCGCGCCAACCAGCTGAACGTGCTGGTGATTGACAGGTGGGAGGACGGACCACGGGACTTAAGAGAGCATGTTAGGGAGTCATTCAGTAAGTGACCCGCTGAACGTGAGATAGGTGAACGTCTAAAACGGTAAGTTCATTGTGTGTTTTTTTAAGTTTTTAATTATAGGCTTCTTACTAAAGTTTAAAATGTAGCTATAGCCTTTAGCAATCTCATGTCTGTACTTTCCATAAACCTATGTGCACTTGTCTTTTTATATGCACAACTTTCTAGCCTACATTTTAGGGGTTATGAATGAATGTGTTATTTGGAGCCAAAAACCTTTGTAGTAGCCTATGAGAAACACTTCAGGCGTCGGCAAAAAGCTGAAGTTAAAAATTATTCTTATTGTTTGATTTCAAAGACAGTTCTCTGAGATGAGATAAAACAACTTAAATCAAGTGATGTTCTATATATCTGCTTTACAATTAATGTATGCCTTTTCTCTAAGTCATTTTATTTGGCATGATAATTTATAATGATAAATTATTTTCATTAATTTATAATAATTATAGGCTAAATTATTTGGATGATGTACAATATGAAAAACGATCCATCTTTTGTAAATTAATATTATATAGAATTTACTCTACTCCTTAGGCTGCTTTATGAAGCTTTGTGACCCCAGCATGAGTGAGAATGGAGTGTGCCACACTGGTCCCACTTGTTGCCTGCAGACCAGTGGACACGTGCACAACCACCAGCCTTGGGTCAAGCACCCTGCCCCAGCGGAGGCTTCTAGCCCCACTGTGACGCTTCGACACTGGGTGAACGTAGCCACTGTGGCCTCCTGCCGCAGCTCTGAATGTGTGGCCTCCAGGTTAGGAGAAGAAGCGGCTCTGGCCCAGTGTGATCCACCGGGGAAGGTGCTGGTAACTGGTGGAGCAGGGTACTTTGGTTTCAGGCTGGGGCAAGCGCTGGCCGATCAGGGGATGTTTGTCATACTCTTAGACAAGAACAAGCCTCCTGGAGATCTACCAAACAGAGTTGTGTTTATCCAGGTAAACATGCAAAAATATACAGTGTACAAAAGATGTGTTGTGGACAAAATTGTTGGAAAAGAAAGTTAAAGAAAGAAAGAATTACAAAAGTCACTGAAACTTGAAAGTGACAAAAGTAGTAATAAATAAAAATTTACTAAACATTATCAAATGAAAATCAGACATTGTTTTTGAATTTTGGTTCAACAGATTAACTAAAAAATCAAAATAATGAAACTGGCCTGGACAAAAATGATGAAAAATGATGGTACCCCTAGAAAAGAATGAAAATAATTTAACCATAGGGACATGTTAAACTAAGGTATGTTCTGTATTTAGCATCATATGTGTCTTCAAACTTGTAATCACCCAGTCTGCCTATTTAAAAGAGTGAAAAGTAGTCACAGTGCTGGTTGGTATCATGGTTTGTACCACATTAAACATGGACCTCAGAAAACCAAGGAGAGAGTTGACTCAGGACATTACAAAGAAAATTTTAGACAAGCACGTGAAAGGTGAAGGCTGTCAGACCATCTCCAAGCAGCGTGATGTACCTGTGACTACAGCTGCAATTATTATTGAGGATTTTAAGGTCCACGGGATCTCCCTGGACATGGGTGCTAGAGGAAGATTGATCAAAAAATGAAAAGACAGATAATACAAATGGTAACAAAAGCCGGGGACAACTTCCAAAGAGATTAAAGGTGAACTCTAAGTTCAAAGTACGTCAGTTTGAGATCGCACCATTGGTCATTGTTGGAGCCTAAGTAGACTTTATGGAACACGACAACACTGTTGAAAGCAAATCATAAAAAAACAAAAAATGCATATTGACAAGCCTAAAAATATTTTGAAGAATGTTCTTTGGACAGATGAGATAAAACAAGAGCTTTTTGGTAAGTCACATCAGCTCTATGTCCACAGACACATAAATGAAACATACAAAGAAAAGTACACAGTACCTAAATTGACAAATGAAGGCCAAACAATTATGTTCCATTACATACTATTTTACATGAAGGCAGTAGTTTTCTGATGAGCCAATTTGATAGTAATAATATTTTCTATTTACCTATATGTTTCTTCATAAATTTCTTTCTCTGTCTGTCTGTTTTCAAGTTTATCTGGTGTCACCTTTGGCCAGTCACAGGATTTCCTATGTCTCACGCCTGTGTAATTTTGTCCATAAACATGCACGGACACTTATCACTCTCTGAACTATTTATACCTCTGTAAACATGCTGTGAGACTGTGTGTGGGTGTGTGTAAGCATGACCTGGACTGTACGGGACTGTCTGTATTGTGAGTTTTCTCTGTAATTCACACCCTTTCAACACAAAGACCCCTTTATGAATCATTTCCTGACCTATGTGTCACCGTCGCCTCGGTCCACCAGTCTCTCCATTGCACAAGTCCTCTGGTCATTCTCAGTTCAAAACATGTCTCCAAATAGATTAGCCTCACAAAGTTACAAAAAATGGCTTAATGTAATGTTAGATGTGTAATGTAACGTAGTCTAATGTAGCTATATCTTTGTTTTTATGGCAGGCCCAGTCATTGGTGAGTTTGTGGGCCGCTTGATACATATACTCCACAGCTGTCTTCAACCAGACAGAGATGTAGAGATGAGGATGAGCATCTTCGCTATGCTCGCCAAGCTGTTGTTGGAGGCACCAAACACACTGGATTCTCAAGGGTGAGACATACAGTATATCCTCAGTCATTTAGAAAATAATTTATGTATTTTTGTCTTAATAAAAATAGGCCCAATATTTTACACTTAAGCAGAAGACGTTTTGTGGAGAATCTGAAAATGACTTTGACCAAGGCTCTCTACGGTTTTGAATTGCTGTGGTTATCCATAATTATTAGCTGAAAGTTGGAAACGTCACTTGATATGTTGGCAAAGAGAGTGAAAGCCTGAGGTTGAGAGAGTGAAGTGTTTTATGATCTTTGTAGTCCTTGTTGGTCCTCTTTGCCCGCTAGGGTCCCCTCAAGTCCTCTGCTGCCCAGCCTCAGCGCAGGCTCAAAGCTTAATCTGAGGGAATGCATTAAGCCTGCAGCCTGTCCCAGATCCAAGTGATGACAGCAGCTGTTCTTGCCAATCAGAAATACAAACACCGCTCATATGGTTACTATGACGATATTTGGCAACAAACCTTGTAGCCAACATGGCTTTTTCACAGAGGGGTTCATAAGTAATGTGGAGTTCCTGAGATATTCAGTACATTGATTTTATTTTAATGTACAGTTGTACACACACACTGGAAAACTACTTACTTTTGTAAAGACATACCCCAACCATGACAAGGGTTGAATTGTGAAGGCTAGATGAAAACTGCAGCTCTTGTACCATGGATTTGGTAGTGAACAGTAATAAGTAATGAAATGTGCATTGGTATTGAAGATTGGCCTGTGGCCTGCCTCTGCTAATCGAAAGGTGAAATACAAAGAGGGGTGATCATAGCAGGTCCATTAACAAACCTATATTGTGTTATGTCTGTACTCCAAATGCTGCTCAAAACATGCTCTTCAACCGCATCTGTGCAGACTTAAGCCCTCACACATACACATGGTTTACACTAAGAGCACACTGTCACATCTTGTCTATCATTTGTTTGGGTTTTTGACTTAAGATTAAAAGCTCAAAGTTAAGATGTAAGTTCAAGTCAATGTGTGAATGTCAGCATAAAAGTACATGGCAACACAACTTTTCCAAAAAGAGATGAAACACAGTGTTTTTATGGATGTGTGAACTGCCATATGCATCTCAGTTTTGGCATAAATTTATACCTTCACAGCTTCAAAAATTATGGATGCCATTTTAAGTTTTTATGACATGACGAGAAATACTTTTCCTTGAAACCAAAGATCATCTGACCAAAAATAACTTGAAATGTCTTGTGAGGTGAATTCTTCACCAGAACCAGATTTACAGTTAATGTATAAGAGTTCTAGTTTTTAGAGTTTACTAGACTAATGTGTAATAATTATAGTTTACTTTAAAATTAAACAAGATAGTTGGCTCATTTGTCTCTGCACTGTTGGACAGTGCATGTTTTTGGAGAAGCACAAAAGCGTCTCTGTGCAGAGTCCTGAGGCGTACAGTCAGAGTTCCCTGGCATTTGTATTTGTGAACGGAGACACACTAGTGAAAGTTCCTGCTCGTCCATGTTTTGGAAATCCCTAATGTGGAAATTTGTTTTTCACCCCCTCTGCCCCAATCAGAGGTTTTCAACACCTGTCCTGTACGATGCTGGTCAAATGCAACAGCACAGCACACAGTTTTCTTCCACTTTTGACTAATAATTATAGAAGCTAGTCACACTAAACCCATTCAGTCAAAAGTTTAAACTTTATCTTTAAACTTTAAACATATCTAACAAAGTTATTTCCTAAAGTCCTTTGTCAAAGAAACCAGCACAGGAATAGCATTGTATAAAACATACAGTAAATGTAACTATTTATTACAAACATTCTATTAATGTTGTTTTATCTCACTCTTTCAGACATTTCAAAGACCATGCGGAGAAGTTTCTTTGTGGCGTCCTGCTTCCTAATCTGGTGTGGCGAGCTGGCCGCACTGCTGCTGCTGTCCGCACTGCAGCAGTCAGTTGCCTGCTGGCCCTGCTGCATGGAGGGGCTATCACACCTGCACAGGTAAACCTACTGTTGTGTTTTATCTGGAAATGATGTGCACCATGACCCTCAGCCGCAGAAGATTTGGTAGATCATTCAAGCCATGAGGAGTTGACATTTGGAATTTCTGTTTTGACCATTTTAACTTCATAAAGTCCCACTTGTCCATTCAAGGAAATAAATTGTCCTCTGTCCTCCTCTCTTGGCCGCGGCAGGTAGCAGGTGTACACAGGTCAAACAAGTTCACATACCTTTGTCCCTGAGGAACAATGCTCTCACTTGTTAAAAGCAGTAAGTTTTACCAGAACACGGCCTTGTGCACCTGCCTGTCTGAGTATGTGCCCAGTCAGTGTGTGCATGCAAACACACACAAGTTCAGACTCCCCAGATGAACCTGGCTCACACTGCTCTGTAAATTTGACAGCTTTGACTCAGGGACTGAATATGTATTTTTATTTTATTAAATAAGGATCATTGTTTTTAAAACTTTGAAAACAGCTCCAGTTCCACTTGGCATCTTTTATCACTGAGCGTTTTATAGCCTTTTTTCTATTATTTTGTTACAATAGGGACAGAGGGTTTAACCATCACAACCTGTCTTGTTTATCCATTTCCTGGCCTGTCAGTGTGATGAGGACATTACTTTATAGCACTTCAGTTTCAGTGCACCTCTGGTGATATTTAATTTGATTGCTAAGTATTACATAATGATTTGGAAATGGTTCTCCCCAGGTCTGCTTAAACCCTTGTTATGACTCTCTTATGCCTCATTCTCACCCTTAATGCCCAAGTGGTGCACAAGTTGATAATTGTAAAGTATAGTTGAATCAAGAGCTGTATGTAACAAATGAATTCATTATTTGTATTCTGTGGTAGGTGCTTAGTGTGGAAGACAAATTGAGTCCCCCGGTTTTTTCAGCTCTTGAAGAAGACTCTCCGATGGCCAGATTTTTAGCTTGTCGCTCTGTGTCAACTATACTGAGACTTGTTGGACCCAGTTTTCACCCCGAGGCTCTAAATAAGATTTACCCAGGTAAATGACAACTGTACACAGCAAAGAAAGCCAGTGATGAGCCCTACAGAGCTTGTGCTGATGTGGTGTGTTGGTATTTACAGAGCTGCTGAAGCGTCTGGATGACAGCAGTGAGGATGTGCGTGCTGTGGCGTTGCAGGGCCTGGGATTGTGGTTTTCCAGTTTGACCAAAGACTACAGCCCTGAACTGTGTGCCCCTCACCTGCAGTTCCTCTTCCAGCAGCTGCTCCTTCACCTGGATGACCCGGACAGCACAGTGCAGGAACAAGTACTGGGTGAGACCAACTTCACATAATAAGGAATTATTTAACAATGTGACATTTGAGTCATTGATAGTTAACACAAATTACTAATATACCAACCACATGGCAGCAAATCACTTACATACATGTAAAAAAACAACAAAAAAAACACTGGAGCTCATGTTTGCATCTAATCATTCATAAAATGTTGATGGGTGGTGATGGGCTATAGTAGCCGAAACATTAGGGTCATTTGATTAGGTACAAGGTGTATGTGAGGACTTTTTTTGTCTTAAGTGCCTTGTGTCATGTTCTAACAAAATAACTAACAGGGTGTGTAAAGTGGCTATTGCAGAGGGTATACCCCATCTTAGGCTCATAGTTGCTGGCATACTCTCCCGCAACCGTGATGAAGCAGAAGATGAGTCATGATTATAAAGCACCATTAGTTACAGATTTCTTTTAAAATTTGTTTGATGGCACTTTCCTTTTAATATGTATGACTCCGACCACATGAAGATTAAGAATAACCTTAATTTGCACTTTTGCAAATTTCAATTTACATTTGGTTGTTTTTTAAGAAAAACAAACGTTGAAGAATGCACAGAAAGATGGGTTAGTTTTGATTATTTGCAGACCGTCTTGCTGAGCCGAAAACTCATGCAGGATGATACGATTTCTCGGGTATCTTCTACCAAACGCTGGATTATTGCACTGGCATGCTGTCCACAGATCCCCCTTTCTCTTGTATTTCGAAATCCTTCTAAACCATTCATCACCCAGAACAGCTTGAACTAGTCCTCCTGCGAACGCGAGATCCACTCATGATGAAATCATTAATATTCACAGTTTACAGTAATACAGAAAATATGACACCGTATCTAAAAGAGATATGATACTGAATGGTTATTTTGTTTTATTTGTGCAGTAACTTATCTGAATATAATTCAGTCCACCTGAGACAACTTATCTATTTGGGCAAAACGTCTGTAATGGCCCCTTATAATGACAACCATATGGGGGACTTCCCTTCCTACATTTTCCCCATCTGTCCCACACAACTTAATCCAGGCATCTTTTTTCGATCAGCCCCTCTTCCTCCGCTAATACCTAATGTTTTGTGTGTGCTTAGCTTAGCGGCTGTGTTTTAGGGATGTCTCGGTGGAAAGTTTGAGTGGCGTTTCCTGAAGAGTGTAACAGGCTCGGGCCGCTCTGGTCTCTCCCACTCACTCCAATGTTAGCCGTCATTATGTTTGACAGGCCACAGGTGAGCGCTGATGCCTCTGCCAGAGATGATGGTCTTCTTCATAGGGCTCCAAGTATGTTCTCAAAGTCCTCCATACCTTTGCAATATAAACTCAATCGCCACTTTAATAACTAATAATGTGTGATTATGTCGATAAAGGATCAAATTGTGATAAATTAGAATGATCTGCTAAAACAGTGACTTTCTTCTCAGCCTGTAGACAATTGGGAGTCTCTTTGTGAAACAAGATTACCTCAAATCTTGTTTAGTGATCATCTGTATCATCTGACAATGCCTAAACCACCCGTCCCGCAAATGTGGGAGCAATCTGCCGTGCTTAGCATTTTTTAAAAAGTGCTCTATTTTTTTGTGCCTGTCAAAAGTCTACCTTTTTCTTGTGCTTCTTAGATTTCAAACATATCTGTGAAATGGTTTGACGTTAGCAGCATTTCCCAACAGTATTGAACAGCATCTTCTTTTGTGTTATTGCCCCAAATCTTTCCTCTGTGTTGTCATCTTGCACACACAGTCCAAACCAGTAAAGTTAGAAGCCACCATTGTTTCTTTTATTTTAAACAAGACTGAGCACTGTATACTCAAAAGCTAAAAATCTCCTTCTCCCTATTAAAGAACAAACTCTACTTTCACTACATATTATGTTTATTTTATCTGCCAATCACCATTAAAGTTGTTTTATTTACCAACATACAGTGCCTATAGAACAAGACCTAAATATAAGGAATCTGTCAACTAGAGTGGACATAGACACTCGTTGCTTAAAATGTTGCAGCAAAAACAAGCCAACACTGCCACCTGCTGCCAGCTTATTTGCATCTACTACAGATCATTGTGAGACTCATCTTTGTAATAATTATTTTATTATGGTCCACTTTTTACCAAAACAAAGTTGAAATCTAGGCAGAAGTGGCTGGGGAGGTAGTGTGTGCCACTTACCACACAAGGTTGTCGGTCTGATTCCAGCCCAGTTCATTCTGCAGTCATGCCATTGGGCAAGACACTGCACACTGTGATTATTGCAATTTGTTTATGGGTGGTTGTAGATACCCGAGGTGTAGCATACAAAATATAATTACAGTAACTTGTTTATTTCATATGCATCTTCTCATAGTGTCTTTTTTTTTATTCAGACGTTTTGAAGAAAGGCAGTGCTGTCCACCCATCTCTCCTGAAAACTGAAACAGAAGCAGTAAAAGACAAACAGAGATGTCCACTTTACTGTGACCAGCTGCTGGAGCACATCCACTCACTGACCACTGAGAGGACAACAGATTCGCCAGCATACGAAACCAGCATAGGACAGAAATTCCATAATGATATTTAATGTTTTACCAATTCTTATCTGTTGTAAATCCATTTTATGACTAGCAGTTGCTGTTAATTTGTAACTAAACATTTTATACTGAAGATATTGGCATTTTTCTGACTGAGTTGAAAATACTGAATGATTACAAACAATGAAAAACAATATAATTTGTTATTGTATAAGTAAATGTTAGTAAGTTATAATAGTATTTTAGGGACACCTTTTTATAATCCCAACCTCCAGATGGAGCCAAAAGGAGTTGTAAGTGTAATTTCAAAATAAATGCTTTTTATCCAGTTTCCACCTGCCAGTGTATTGTACTGATACAAAAGTGTCCGGAATATTAATCATAAAAAAGATATTCGTAGATGTTTGCACTGAACGGATATACAGCCACAAATTTATTCTAAAATGACATATTTTGAAACCCGTACATCCTGGTGGCGTGCGCTGTCCTTGGTCCTTTCGGCTGCACGCGTTCACAGACTATGGCCTACATCTAAACATCAGCTTTTCAGTCTTCATGATGCTGCAGATGGGAGATGAGCTGGTGTGTTACTCGTCGCTGTTTCTACTGGTCTTGTTGACGACGAGGAGTGCTGCTGTCGCCTCTCTGCTTACGGTGTCTCTATATGTCTTCATGATGATGTTCCGGTTCTCTCCGGTACCAGCGGAGCTGGCCGGGAGAGTTCTCCGGCCGCGGGCGTCTCTCGGCGGGGTCCTAGTGGTGGCGCACCGCGGAGGCAGTCATGACGCTCCAGAAAACACGCTGGCTGCCATCAGAGAGGTCACAGGCTACTTATTATATCGGCGGAACGCAATGCGTTCGGCGATATTATGAAATCATGTTCGTCCGCAGCCGCGTTCGCGTCCGCAGATTGGCCGTGTGAACGCGATAACTCAAAAATGAATTGCCGGATCACTTTCTGACTTTGCAGATTCTTAGATACAGTAAAGACGCCGAACTGGATTGATTTGGGGATTTCTGGGATGAATATTACTTAAGTAATGAATTAATTAAGGATTAAATTTGAAAATGCAATAACTTAGAGTTTTTGCCCCATTTTCTTCTAACTTTCTGAATTGTTACATATGATGAAGACGCTGAACTAGACTGAGTTTGCGATCAACTAATTGATTAATTAACAGATTAATGATTTTGAGCAT
>JAVQKG010059468.1:0-11696 GCA_036025885.1 Hypseleotris bucephala
TGAAGTTATCATTACACAAAATCAACACAGTTATTTTATATTACTTCAAATTAAAAGTGCTCCAATTCTGACCTGACAGATGTAAAGCAAAGGAAACATGTGCTTCAAATCTTAATAAATAGCTTTGAGGTCAGACAGAATGAGTCATCCATTGTCAAGTTTCGCATCAACAACTTTGAAAATCCCATCAATTTGAACTCCAGTGAACTTTTGCTTATCAAGTCGATGATGCGTTGACATTTTTTTTCTTTCACAGTAGAATAATTCCTTCCCTAGAGCTCTGACAGTAACCTGATGCATGCTGGGAAAATTAGCACCTGTCAGGCAGCTACTAAAGTATGTGCAATTTTTTTTTACAATTGAAAACTCATCCAAAATTGATTGAGCACCAGTGAGACAGATAATTAATGAGTCAGTGTTGTCTTTTAAGAGGACGCAGCTGGATGCATGAGGTACCATACTGTAGTAGTACGGTAGTCTTTCAGTTTATTTTCACGAAAGACAAGAACAAAAAAAGGAACTTGCCACATCTCGATATAATAACTATTGATCTAATTTATCAATAATATGGTTGTTAGGCTTTGCATGTTTGCTGAGAGAATTTGACAGAACTTGCATATGACAAATAAATAATCTTAATCTGAAGGATACCACTGCATTTTAATACTATTTAAAACTAATTAAGTTATAACCTTTTTGTAAGCTCAATTTTCATATGTAAAGCTTTTTTCATCCTCTCTTTCACTTTCCTGTAAGCCTCTGATTTCAGTGCCGGTAAATTGTTAGATTTTTGTGCTAATCTGGATTGATAATTGTTCAGGCATTGACGTCTGTGACAAAAGGGTTTTTAAAAAGTAGAATAAAAGCTCAAAAAGTTAACCAGAATTGGCTTGGAACATATGGTACAAAGAGTGGAACAGCCATTCAAATGCTTTTAAAAACTTTCTCTTTTAATGGTTGATTGCTTTTGGGTGGTGAATTAGCTCCAGTCCGTTCTCTGATTGGGGTTTTGACAAATGTTTGGTTTGATCGAAGCCAAATGATACATCCGCCCCAAAAAAGATAACTCTTTATCCATGAATAGTGTGCGTCCCTTATGTAAGCATATGTGCGGCATTAGTGTGAGTCAAGAACAGAACTGGCCCTGCGCCGCTATTGGCTCAGATACTTCCTGTTAGTGTCTGCCAGGTACATCCACTGAACATCTATTATGACAAATGGACACTGACAAGTCTTTATAGTGTGATGAGGGATTGTTGATTTTCACTGGGAATGACAGTCAGGAAGTGGTCTTTTTAACTGACAGCATAGAACTAACTTTACATACTATAAAGAGAGCTGCTTTAGAATATAGGCCCAGTTTTGATCAAAGCCTTTACAAAGAAATCCAAAAGGCGTGGGCGAAATGTCAGCAAGTCACAATTTTCATACCATTGCTAATTACACTAAAAATATGTACGTACCATACTTCAACTTTATCCGACTCAATTCAAATCTTTTTTCTTTGAATGATATATATTTTTATCTCAACAGCCAAGTTCACAGAAAGCTCTTTTTTTCTGCACATTGTTGAGTGGCTTGATGTATCTTCTGCATAAAAACAAGCTGAGTAAATGTAATGACAATAGAGCAAGATATTTCAAAAGCTTGGTGATGTCAGCCTTTGTTCTAATCATTTACAATGTGCCAGATTTCTTTGTTTCCCTTTTATATTTTGTATTTGCATAAGGCATGTTTTAGGCAATGCAAATGAACTGTCACTTATAGGATGGTACCATATTGGGGTCTTTTATTCCAGATTAGTACTGTTGTTAGGAGGAGAGATTATTCCTTATTAACTAGATAGGGCAAATAGCAAAGAACAACCAGCTAGCATCTTGACCGCTTACCCACTGCGCCTTAGTATCAACACACAGTTTTGTATGAAATAATGGTAGTTGCTTTTTAATAGAATAAGGAAACAAAGGGACTTGTTATACTTGACGTTACCCTTTTTCATTCTAATTAAGAACCACCTTTGTCTCCATTTTGTTCAAGGTCTAAAAAGTAATCTTCTATCTAAAAGTGTTAGAAAGGTCATCCTGATCTCCAGGCTGTTTAGTCATATTCATTGACTAGAATTCTTTAAAAAAAGCAAATTACTGTAAACTTCTTAGTATTTGACAATGCTTTATTACACAGTGTATGAAATTTCTTCACGGCCAATTATGCCTCGTTAGTCAAAATGATTAAAAGTGGCATAAAAAGAACATTCACTTTTCTTTCTAATTTCTGCGTTTTATGAATTATTAACATCACAGCAATCAGTCAACGGTGCATTAAGGTGAACTGCTCTCAGACATGTCAAAATGTGTCTGGTGGATGAAATGACATGTGAAGGAACGCGCTAAATGAAGAGTGGCAGCCATGTTATCTTGAGTTTCCTGTGCAGAGGGTTGTAACATGCATGAAATTAACATAGACTAGACTGCAGGGCAAAGGTCCCCCTACCAAATCCTCGGTGTGTGTATGATAAAGAAAACTCCTCAAGAAGTGAATATGAGGGCATACAAGGGCCACAATTAATCTACACACTCTTTAAATCAAATTGAACACTCCAGGGATTCAACAAACTGTTGCTATTAATTAAGAGTTTAAAATGTTTTTAATTAAATCTGTGGCTTGGTTGTCTAACACAATGGCTGGTGAAAGGGCTAACTCATTTGACTTTTAATCTTGTAATGATTAATTATGGTTGTAAGCAGATGTGGTAGAGTAGACAATAATTTTAGTCAAGTAAGAGTACTGTTACTTCAAAAATGTAAAAACTACTCCTATTTAATGAGCATGACCCTCCCAAAGAACCACAATATACAAAGGAACATGTTTCCTTCTATATTCAAAATAATAATGGTGTGTGCTCAGTGGGGGATTTGCACCAGCAACCCTCTGGCTACATCACAAACACTAACAACACAACACCACTGCTACCTATTTAAAAAAAATGTGTCTTTGTATATTCTTGTTCTTGGAGAGGGCCATATTTCCACAAAATAAGAAATACGATGGTAATTCAATTGAAACAATTTTTACTAACTATATTAACTATTTGTTATTACCACATTATTACTGTGCCGTGACCTGGAATGTAAAGTTAAAGTCTATATGTCGGTTGACACTACATCATACAATGTAACTATGTCAAAGGAATGTGAAATGTTTTGGCTGTCTTTCAAAGAGGTTGTGTCCAGCTGGTGAATTGAAGATGCAACAGACTGAGATTAGGCTTTATGATTCAAGATTGTTAAAGCTAATTGCCAAAAATACAGCCAGCATCTGACGTATAATTGTGACTGTGACGCCTGGTGAGTAATATTAACACCATTTACACTTGGAATAAAAATAGATTTCAGATGACTACAACACAGCAGCTGGGCACAATTAAAGTGACAGTTGTAAAAGAGTTATGATGCTTTATGGATATAAGTGTGACACATTCAACACAGTTTTAGTACAGTGCATACATTAGTCAAGGTCAACATGATGAAACCTGGACTATAAATCTTAAATAACATCGACCGTTTACAGTCAGTCAAAAGACATGTTAAAGTTATAGGCTTAACCAATCTGCCCACAAGATGTACCTTTTGTGCCACTCCCAAGCCTAGATAAGAAGAATTTGCACCAAAAAGGGAACCTGCTGTCCATGGTTTTGCATATTGTATCTTAATATTTAGGAATGGAATTTAAAGTCACAGATGAAATTACAAAAAATGACCGCTTTTAACATTTCTTTTTATATTGTATTATACTAGGCCTACTTTTGGCGTAGCATTTAGATGGACCCCATTTTATCAATATCGCCATTTGTCTTAGTGGTATAGGAAAAACCTAATAATATGATTTGTTTAGCTTATGTCATACTGAAAATTGTCACTATAAATAAAGGGTTCATAGGGGCCCCCAGGAACATTAAATTTGTTATAAAAATTCAAAATTATTATTATTAACTACTTTAATCAGCCAGACTGAATTGTTATGACACTACTTAATTGGTCAAAACACTCTTTCCTTTCCATTATTTTTGGATGGACCAGTCTGACACCCATGTTAAATCACTATACCTGGAACTGTAGATGTCATGGATGTAAAAATGTGATTTAGACCTTGTACAATTTGCACAAGACTTATCCCTTGTAGCTAAAGACAGCAGCCAGTCTATCAAAAGCCATTTCACCCCAGAGCTAACAAGCAGTAGCCACCCCACATCTCTATGCACTCAACCATTTAGTTTACCTCTAGGGCTGTCCTTACTAAACTTTTAATAACCTTTAAACCATTATTTGATTGGGGGTCACTGGCCTTTGGATAATTGGCTCATTTTCTCCGTGACATTTTTAGTGTCTTTGGCTCTGTACCCTCTTCAGTGTAGCTGTCTTTTCTGACTAGAGTACACCGCTGGGGATATGCGGAACGTAAATTGGAAATGAAAGTCTCCGTTGAAATTTCACCACAAAATAAGTTTCTTTAGAGAAGACGATATCACAAAGACATTTTATTATACATGATTAAAAATAGGGCTGGGCCCCCTAGTGTTCACATCAGTAAATCAAATCCCTAACAAGGTCGGTGAAGGTGATAGCCGCTAGAGCATAATTAGAGCAGCAAGTGCAAACCTTTGGCATGGCTCTTGTTCAGACTTGTCATGGCAACGGACAAGCTTTAACTGTGGTGCTACTGACAGAATAGTCCTATGTCGATGTATAATTTAAGTATTATCAAATGGGGTGTATGTAGCATTTAGTATCAATTATGCTCAAGCGGTTACAAAGAAAGAGTCAAAAAAGGTTTATAATAAATATTCTTCAGACTGACAGAATTAGCTGAAGACTGAAGTGACTGAAGGAATCATGTAGCCAATTTTATTTACTGAATATGAAAATTATATATGGACGGCAGTGGCACAGTAGGTAAGCATTAGCCCTGCAACCAGAGGAGTTCAAATCCCTGCCCAACATACAAACATTGTGTCCCTGGGCAAAACACTTAACCAACATTGCCTATGAATGAATGTTATTGGTGTTGGTACTAATATTTCAGGATTTTACAGTCTTCCATAAGCCTTGAGTAGAGATAGGTAGAGAACATTTTAATTCACTCTAAAGAAAAGTCCAAATGTATTAACACAGTACCAGACTAAAGGTGAATACTTAATATGTCTTTCTTTGTATACTAAAATGTTGAGTGCCTACCTGACAATCATTTTTTGGGAGTGTTAAAAGCCTGTAGCAGAAAAATATCTATATTTTATAAAACAGGCAGACATGTAAATTCCCACTGATGCTTTCTGAAAACCCTTTCATGAACCACAGTTAATGCTAAAGCCATATTTTTACAGCATATAAAGCCAATTTCACTTCTTCTCATAGCAGTTTTCTCTCTGCATCTTCTCCATCCATCTTGTCTTAAAGCTTGCCCTTGGCCTGGAGTCGCCTTAAGTCTTTTTGTAATGAGCTGTGGTAGGAAACACGTAAAGGAAACATGGTGCATTATTGATTCCACTGATGCGCCTCTAAAGCTGGTAATGGTTGAGACGTGCTGTTCAAGTTGTAGATCACAGTCAAAGACAACATCAAAGTCCACAGCAGGCCTTGTCAAGACTAATGTGCACAGATGGGACTTTATGACTAAACATTACTACAAAGAGTGTAAAACGTACAAAGATAGTATGTATGGCAAGGCGAACATCGATACCTGGACTTATGCCAATACTAAACTGAGCTAATGTTTTCCTTAAGGGATAAATTCCACAAATAATCTTATTCTGATGCTGACATTCTACACTGTTTGTAGTACATCAAAGGTGGAAGTGGTTTTATGTCCTAAAGATCTTTTAAAAATAACGGTCCTAAAATAATGTGAAATGTGAGTAAAGATTTTTTTCTATAATGCTTTGAAGCGACTTAAAATATATGTTTTTTTCCAGAAGTCTTAAAGCATACGAGATAGGTAGAGAACATTTTACTTGACGCTAAATAAAAGTCCACACAGTACAAGACTAAAGGAGACCAAAGGTGAATGCTTAATACGTCTGTCTTTGTATAATAAAATGTTGAGTGCTTACCTAAAAACATTTTTGGAAGTGTTCAAAGCCTATAGAAAAATATATATAATTTTAAAACAGGCACACATGTAAAGCTAGAAGGTTTTAGATTGGGAGAAATTTCGGAATCATTGTCGCATACAAAAAAATCAACAAAATTTTAGTACAAGTAGTCTAAAACTAAATTTATTTTGGGAAATTGTTTTAGAAATCTCCAACTAACCTACTTTGTCTAGACAAAAAAAATATTTTGTCTATTTTTATACTTTTTTCATTGACTGAGTGAGTGAGTGGGGCTGTCTGCCAGGCTACATTAAATCCAATGGAATGAACTCAATGCTCCAGTTTTTAGTTGCCAGGAGTAAACTGAGCACTGTTGTATGTGCTGAAAATCCACATTTTATTAACATTTGTGACCATAGTAATTCATTTTAAAACAAGTCAAATATCTAGGAATACATGCATCCCTCCCATTTTCTAGTCAAAAGCACCACTACCAATTGCGGGTTTCCAAACTAACAAGCAGCCATTTTCACCCCATTGTTTTGAATTGCTCCAGTGATAAACCCCCCAAAGGCTGTATTTAAGTCAGAGGCGTGTGCATTTCCTGGAGTCACAGATCACAATCATCTCACAGTTTTCACTATTATTCTTGCTGCTGCTGCTCTATGTTCCGGCCTGATTTATGTCCCTGTCATGCCACCATACGGTCATTGTGAATGGCTCAAAAATCCAGAAAATTAAACCTTAGGCCCGCAGGTGCAAGATAATTTTTTGCCAAATTCCACACCAAAACAACCCCCGTGGGCACCATTGTTAAGCCAAAGCAATGTCCCCACAGTGTACCCTGGAAATAATTGCAAAATGCCTGAACAGGAACTAAGCCAAATCGGGGTCATTCTGCTAGTAAAATCAATAGGTAGTATTCAAAAATAATTGGCATTTTGCGGATATTTATTGTCAACAGGTGCAAATAGACTCCATGTGACTCCGTACAGAAAACAAAAATCTATTAGTGTCCCTGTATAAATAAAAGCCCTTGTGTTGTTTCTACTTTCATGGCTGGTTAAAGATGGGAAGATGAGATAAAATGTTGTTCTTTGGTAAGTTGCTGAGGTTTGAGCCTAAAACTAAAATGCTTTGGTAGAGGACAGTCAAACAGTATGAGATTTAGGAGTAACATATGGTTGACAAATTCAATATGCCAAAAGTATCACTGTAAAAGGTAAAACGTCACAGAGTTAATCTAACTTTATCTTATTATGTCACGAGTCTAGTGCCTCCTCCCTTTTTGTGTGTTTTTCCCCTCCCTTCTGTTCATGTTTGTCTGGTTGTCCATTGGTGTTGGAGCTGGGCGGAGATGGCCTATCCTGGAGCCTGCTACTCACCTGCTAATCATCTGTTATTCACCTGCTGCTCACCTAATCCTCAGCTGCTTCCACTTGTCCAATCAAGACACCACTCCGGCTGTAGTACAAAGGACCAGCTCATTCTACACTCTCTGCCAGATTGTCCGTTTACCTACCGTGGTACACCTCTTGGCTCATATTGAAACTTTTGGAAAGTGTAACTATTTTTGCCTTTTCTGTGCAGTCCTCTTACCTCCGCTTCAGCCTGGTTCCATGCTCCAATCCTCCACGCCGGCAGCTCATCTTCTACTCCAGCACCCTCCTGTCCCATCTGCCCTGTACCCACCTGCTACTGGACAATAAACTCACCTTGTACCTTCTCTGTGTCTGCTGTGTCTGCTTTAGGGTCATTTTGGCTAGTAATTACAACACTAATATTGAATAGTGTTTAGTTGTAAAACATTTATAAAGTATTAACCTTAACATAGTATATTCTAATTGTTTATAAACGTGTTACTGTTTTGTTAATAATTAGTTCATCATTAACTAACGTGTTAGATGCTTTATAGACATGTCTTATTATAAATCGTTACCCAAAAATGCAAACTTTGCTGATTTTTGCGCCATGTTGTATGATTAAAAGAACATTAATGAACAGTTGTTACCACTTGGTGCACGGTATCCATAGACCTCCACTTCACAGAGAGTCAGAACTCTGTCTGTCCCTGGTAGAACAACAGACACATATCGTCCCTCCACAGGTTTGGCCAAGTTGATAGTTTTCGAGTCGTCTTCTGGGATGTGTTCAACTGTTTCTACTCTGAATATGATCAAAAAGAAAATGCCAACTTGTTTACCATAGAAAAGACTGCAGCGTTCACAGACAAAAACACAAATACTAAGCCTTAGCGAAAATGTTACTGCAACTCAAGAAAACAGGGTTAATTTTGTAGTATTGAGAATGACATTTGTGAATATTTTTTGGTAAACACACTTACAAAGGATTGTCAAGTCCATTATTTTTTAATGAATTCCCAACATGAATTTCAGCTCCATCAAGTCTCTTTGCACAGCAGTCTCCTCTGTTGGTGACAGTGATGGAGGTCACTATGTAGGTCTCCAGAAGGTCCACTCTCCACCAGGGGTTAGTCTGTTCATTTGTGCATGCACATGAACCAGCAGTATAGTTGGAGTCACGATTTCCATCAATGGCGTTGTTAGCAGTTCCAAGGTAGTCATATAAGCCAGACTGGGTAGCTTTTCCACGCAGAGCCACATTTACGAGACCTTAGACAACACACAATATGGAAAACCAGTGATGAAAAGATTGAGAGCCATGGACGAATGATAGTTGTTGATTTTAGCTCAGGATTAAATACCATTAACCCTGAAATACTGGTGGAAAAGCTGACATATACTAGCTGGGTCTCCCTGCCTCTACCTTTGCTTGGATTTTCTTATATGACACCCCCAAACAATTAGCTCCTCCACCATCACACTCAGCAGTGGCACCCTGCAGGGCTGTGGGCTGAGTCCACTCCTATACTCCACAACTGCATTCCCCACAATCAAACAGCATCATCAAATTTGCAGATGACACCACTGTAGTTGGGCTGATAAGTGGAGGTGATGAATTAGCATACAGAGTTAAAAGACAGACACTAACCACATGGTGTACACAAAACAATCTGGAGCTGAACACCGGGAAAACAAAGGAGATGATCATCGACTTCAGGTTAGTACAAGGCAGAACCAGCACTACTCATATCAACAGAAACAAGGTCGAGCAGGTCTCAACCTTTCAGTACAGTATTATTATGGTCCCGCCCTATGACAAACAGGAAGTTGGCAATATTGTAATGAAATTGGGAAAACAGGTATGTTTGACAGCCTCTAACTTGTACATACTTTGCCCATTAGGCTGAAACCCAAAACACTGCATAACCCAACGCCACTGAACACACCAATAGCAAAATGATGCCATTTAACCCCTATAGCGCCACCTAGGGACTGAAAATAAAATGCAGTTTTAGAAAATTTACTAAATTTGGCAAAAGTATTGTTCACAAACATCCAGACCCTTCCCATATTTGTCATGGTCTGGGGGCGGGGTCTCTTAATTGCTCGTTAACAATGTAAAAGCCCTTATAAATCACATAATCTCTGATTAAGAAGATCGTTGGTGTTATAGGAGTTGGCGCAGAAGCATGGGGCGTTTCACCCATATACATTTGCTGTTGTGTACGACATAGTTTAAATTCAGAGTTTAAATGATAAAAGCTATTTAATTGAGAGTTGGCACCAGGTTTAACTCCAGGTATAACTGCACTAGACAGACTGTCAGAGATGACATTGTGCTGTGTATACAGCACATTAAGCCAGGGCCGACAAGGGGCGCGTCTCATTTCTGTTTCTTCGCCTCCTCGCAGCCTCGATTCCTCCACTCAGAGCATAGATATTTATACATAGACCACACATTCAACACAGCCGCCATATTTATCAGGCCCATTCTAATCATGGATGTATTGATTCTAATACAATAATTTCTTACTGATGTAACTTTAGACTTCAGTAACATTAAGATTATTATTGCCAGCCTTGTGTATTTTACAAACATAATTCAAAACAGTCATAATAAATAATAATATTAAATATAATATACTTCAGAAAGAAAACAGTACACAGTATATGTGCATTGACTGTCATTTATCATCAATTACTGATGTTACTGAAATGTATAGTCGACTACAGTTACAGTTAGAATCTACAGTTAATGCAGTCAAAGTATTGGAAGTGGCCTGACCAAAATGGCGGCAATATTGAATGTGTGGTCTATGTATAAATATCTATGTATGAGTGGAGGAATCGAGGCAGCGAGGAGGGGTTGGAGGAGGCGAGGAAACAGAAATGAGACGCCACCACAATACCTACCTGCTACTGGGTATCCATGGACCTCCACCTCACAAAGACTCAAGTATTTTTCTGTTCCTTGTAGAGCCACAGTCACATAACGTCCCTCCACATTTCTATCATTAAAGCTGAAAGTCTCAGCTTTGCCGTTTGCAATGTGGGAAATTATAACAACTCTGAAGAAAAAAATAAAATAAGTGGAGACATGCTATTAAAAGGAACAGACAACCTACTCATTTAACACGTGCCTTCAAAATACTAAGAAAAAAAAAACTATTCAACTTTTTAATAATGTACACAAACAAACTTATGACTTACACAGGATTGTCAATCCCATTATTTATTAATGAATTCCCAACATGGATCTCAGCTCCATCAAGTCTCTCTGGACAACAGTCTCCTCTGTTGGTGACAGTGATGGAGGTCACTATGTAGGGCTTGAGAAGGTCCACTCTCCACCAGGGGTTTGTCGGAGTAAATGTGTGAGAACATGAATAATGCATATTGTTGGAGTCACGATTCCCATCAATGGCGTGGGAGGCATCTCCCAGTTCATTATATGTGTCAATCTGAGTCGCTATTTTATTCAGAGCCACATTTGCTATAGAAAACAGACAGCATAAACATTTTAAGCATGGGCTACTTGATATACATATAACAGATGAAAACTATAAAAATATAAATAATCTGTGATAATATTTCTCTGAATCACTTACGGTAGGTATTAGCAGAGCATGTCACTATGAGAAGTGGCAAAAACCAAACTGGTATGTACTTCATCCTTCTGTAAAAAGAAACGTGGATACATTTGTATAACTGACCTTTACTATTAACTATTAACTTTTCTATTTAGATTATAAAATACAGACATACCTCGAATAAAGTCACAGACCCGATCAGCTGAAGACCACAGTTCGGTTGAAAGTGAAGAGAGTATTGCGATATGTTTTTATATAAGCCATGTTATGTAATCTGCAGCTGTGCAAGCGAGCTCAAACCCACAATGGAATAGTTCTTGTAGGCATTCCAAAACCAGACCGAAGCTGCAAAGCCTCAAACGGAAATGGCAGTCTTCTAAATGTTTGTGTTTAAAGTGCACAAGACCACCAATTTCACAAAACATAGTGACAGTACCTATATTTATGGTTTTGATTAAAATTTGAAACTAGGATTCACTAGTTGCCTATAGGATTTTAAACCCTTTTCACCTCGAGGTCCAACATTTCCAGTATAAAGTGGTCCAGTGCCCATTCGGTTATTTATAGGTCTACTATATTGTTTGTCTGTTTGTTGTTGTTGCTTTTGTTTTGCCATATGTTTTACTACACACTCAACTAACTGGCTTTGAAATAAAA
>JAVQKG010059488.1:0-12395 GCA_036025885.1 Hypseleotris bucephala
TAGTTGTGGTAGGACTCCATTAATGACGGGTGGGTGTTGACTTCAGTGCAAAAGTAACATTTTTAGTTGTGGTAGGACTCCATTAATGACGGGTTGGTGTTGACTTCAGTGCAAAAGTAACATTTTTAGTTGTGGTAGGACTCCATTAAAAAAAAAACTATTATTATAGGCTTTGTAATAAATTAATTGCGATTAATGGGATTTTTACTAAATAGAAAACTGGACACATAGGGCAATGCTTAAACTTCTCATCTCTCACTTGACCAGTTCGGGCTTGTATACTGTAGATAGATATTGTTATTGTTATGTTGTTTGTCGATAGAGTTTTGGCACTGTTTAGCAGAATAACATTTAGCCGAACCAGAGTCATATTTCTATGTGAAAAGAGGCTTTGCACTTAATTCCATCACATGGCACATTTTTTATCTATTAGTCTGATGAATGAGACTACATTGGGATTTATGAACGCAGTCCTCCCTCACAGTAGCCCTGCATCCCCCTATATTCAAGCACAGTTAGGAAAATATTCTCCATTAAAGCACATCCAGGCTGTATTTTCATGTTATATATGTGTTAATTGGTTCTTGATGTTTCAGTCCAAATCCTTCAGCTCACGTGGAGTTGCTTCAGGAGGTGTCTATGTCTCGATACATCCCTCACCCAGGCCTCGTGGTGTCTGTCACTCTGACGTCTGTGCGGACAGAGACTGGCATCACACTAAAAGCCCCGCAGCAGGTAACACTAACACACAAACACACTTGACTGCATACTAATGAGACAGTGTATTTGACTATGATGACTTTGGTTTACATTTCTATCAAGGCTTGTATGGCAGAAAGCATCATGTTGAATCTGGCCGGCCAGTTAATCATGCTCCAGAGGGATCGATCAGGACCACAAGTACGAGAGAAGGAGACTGCAGTCAACAACAAAAAGCCAGTAAGTTAATTTTATTGTTATATCTTTATTGATTGATATGGATTGGGGCAGAAGTGGCACAGCTAGCTAGGCACCCCCTGCACCCTCCATCAAAAAAGCGGACACTCTTATCAAGCAAGATGGAAAGAAATAGAATTAGAGACTTCCAGGGATTGTCCAATTCAGGCGAGACTAGGGGACAAAATACTTATTAAAAAACAAATTGAACAAGGTAATACATGGATTAACTCACCATTGAAGCTTTGGTTACAATATCTAAACAAGAATGATTGGCACGAAGAGGTTAAGATTCTAAGGTGGTGTGCTCATGATCTTGATTTTACTCCTAATAAGTTGGATGGGAAATTTAAAAGCTGGGCAGGACAAGGTTTAACTGCATATTGCACTTTTTATGATAAAGGAACGTTAAGAGATTTCCAATCACTTAAGAGGCAGTATCAGTTAAGTAATACTGACTTTTTCAGGTTTCTTCAAATTCGACATCATTTACAGAAATCTATACCTAAGTATACCTAAAACATCTTTAAATAAAAACTAAATAAAAATAAAATAAAAAAAGGGGGCACTCTCTGGTATTCTTTACCTTACATACATGGTGGAATAAGGCAAAAAATCTTTATGTTTAAACGATTAAATATTATTAATTAACAAAACTAAAATTGGGCAGTTCACCATCAAGGCTAATTATCAGGGTTATATAAACACTATCTAATATTTCTACATTCATGCATTGTTTGACAGAGGTTTATTTCTTTAACTCTTCAATATTTAAGGTATGCTTAAAACCTATGTAATTAGATTATATATTTTGATGGGGAAAAAACAAAGCAAATCCTCAACAATAGGTAAACAAGTATGCATTCTTTTTACAGCTACCATTTTGCCCACCTGTTGTGCTGGCCCAGTGCGTTGAGAATGTGTGGACCACCTGCCGCTCCAACAAGAAGAAGCGCCACCTGCTGGAGGCCTTGTGGTTGTCGTGTGGAGAGGCCGGCATGAAGGTCTGGCTCCCGCTGTTTCCCAGAGACCACCGCAAGCCCCACTCCTTCCTGTCCCGGCGTATCATGCTGCCTTTCCACATCAACATCTATCCCCTAACCGTGCTGTTCGAGGACGCTCTTGTGCTGGGGGCCTCCAATGAGACAGTGTTGTATGATGGGCTGCAGGGCTCCTCTGAGACACTAGAGGCGCTGTTCCCTTACTGCACTGTGGAGAGGACATCCCAGATCTACCTCCACCACATTTTGAGGCAACTGCTGGTCCGAAACCTGGGGGAGCAGGTCGGTATTCACTCCATAACCCGCTTAGAGTCCAGAAGAGATTTAAGATTTAAGGTCTGTAAGTTTCCTAAAATAAGAAAACAAAGGTAAAGTAAATCTCAACTGATATTGATTAAAGTGGAAACCCACAAACTCTTCATTTGATGTTGCTGTAGAGACCAGTGTGGGGACTAAACTTTCTGTTGTTTTTTTTGTTTTAGGAACACATTTTAAAAAAAAAAGTTTTCTTATTCATGTATCTAATTATCTGTTTATGTTAACACAGGCCTTGATGCTGGCTCAGTCCTGTGCCTCTCTGCCATACTTCCCTCATGTCATGGAGTTGATGGTGCATGTGGTGTTAGAAGAAGAGGCCACATCGCGGGAGCCTATCCCAGACCCGCTGCTGCCCACGGTGGCCAAGTTCATCACCGAGTTCCCCCTGTTTCTACAGACCATTGTCCACTGTGCCCGGAAGACAGAGTACGCCCTGTGGAACTACCTGTTTGCTGCTGTGGGAAACCCCAAGGATCTGTTTGAAGAGTGTCTCATGGCTCAAGATCTAGACACAGCAGCCTCGTATCTCATTATTCTGCAGGTGGTTATTATGTTAATAAGTGGTTACATTCTCTGTATTCCCAAATCCAAACATTTGTCTGAAACTGGGTTTCTAATGTTGACATTTTGTTTGTACAGAACATGGAGGTACCTGCAGTGAGTAGGCAGCATGCCACTTTACTGTTTAACACAGCACTTGAAGAAGGTAAATGGGACCTCTGTCGGCACATGATTCGATTCCTCAAAGCCATTGGCTCTGGTGAAATGGATACTCCTCCTCCCACACCTACCACTCAGGTAAAGACACTTATACTGAATATGACGTTGGCTGCTTTGTAAAGTTCACTTTTAACAAAATGTTGTTTTTCTTCAGGACCCCAGCTCAACTGGAGGGTTTGAGTTTTTTAGAAATCGAAGCATTAGTTTGTCCCAGTCAGCAGACTCTGTTGTAACAGGCAAGTTCAACCTACAGAAGACGTTCAGTATGCCCAGTGGACCTTCTGCTAAAGGGTACAACCCCAAACTGTTAGTAGTATTTAGTATCTCCTGTGAAGACTTGATCTCTTGATAGTCTCTTGTGTGTTTTTCTTCCAGTCGGGAAGTGGAGTGTGCAGAAAACATGTACATTGACATGATGTTGTGGCGTCATGCCCGACACCTGTTAGAACAGGTCCGCCTCCGAGACCTGGGCTGCTTCTCTGCTCAGCTCGGCTTTGAGCTCATCAGCTGGTTGTGTCGTGAGAGAAACCGCGTAGCCCGTGTTGATGATTTTGTTTTGGCATTAAAAATACTACATAAGGATTTCCTTTGGCCATTCCCTGTTATCCCTGTTGGCTGCATAAACTCCCCTCTGAAGAATGGAAGGTGTCGCACAGGTGAGGGACTAATATACATTTTTAGTTTAGGGGTGTAGGATTGTATTCCATGTTTGTCTCATAAACTTGATTTTTTTGTTGCTAGTGCTGAGTACCAGGCTGTTAAAGTCTGCATCAGCTGACAGCCTGCTAAACAGTGACATGGATACAGCGCCCCCTCAGGCTGCTCCTAGTAACAACACCTGGATTGATGGGATGGCCCAGAGGACCAAAGACATGGACACAGCCTCTTCAGCTCACTTAAACCAGCACTCTCCACAGACACATGATGCCTTCCTGTCCCTCGTCACCAATAAAGGTGATTTCTCTTCTGTCTGTTTGATATTGTCATTGTAAGTATAGGATCTATTTTGAGACCTTCTGTGATGTCTTATCTTTTAGTAGAGGAATACAGTATTGGCTCAGCTACAGACCTGACAGAGACCAGTTCAGTGGTGGACGGCGACTGGACAATGGTTGATGAAAACACCTCAACACTAAGTTTGAGCCAAGCCGAGCTAGAGCATATTTCCATGGAGCTGGCAAACAAGGGCCCACACAAGTCACAGGTTCAGCTTAGGTGAGCATAACTGCATGACTTGTGTGTCTGTTTTAGTGTCATGTTAATGTACGACACACATGTTCTTGCATCATCAGGTACCTCTTACATGTGTTCATGGAGGCGGGCTGTCTGGAGTGGTGTGTGGTGATTGGTTTGATCCTAAGAGACAGTAGTGTCATCAAGCAGGTTATTAGCTTCCTGGACCACCCTGAAGTCCCCTCAGAAACTGTGCAGAGCATCAAAAATGGTTTATTAGCTGTTGAGGCATGGGCCTCCACGGACTGGTAAGTACAACATGTCTGATTGTCATACAGTTGAGCTTTTACACTGTGTCTCAGTGTCTTATTGGCCTATTCATTCAGCCCAATGATGTTTGATCATCTTTGATCTTTCTAGTCTGGGATACAAGCCGTTTCTCAACCTGATCCAGCCCCAGCTGCAGCAGCTGCTGGAGGCCACAGCTGAACAGGTGCAGGCTGAGGTGTTCCAGCCCAGCAGCCAGTCAAAGCTAGGGGGCGCCGAGGGACTTCCAGGTGTTGCAAGCCCCCGACCGGAGGACAGCAGAGGAGGTACGACTCCACTGGGCCTAGCACTGCCTTCTCTGGAGCCTGCAGGTGGTTTTCCACGGCCCATGTCTGAGGATAGTCCTGCCGAACAGACAGAGGAGCATACTGAGGACGAGGGGGCCTATGACTGTACCTTGTCCTGAACAAATTAACTCAAACCTGTGGACTCTGACTAGACGCTGCCTCAGATCATGGCGGTTTGTTTTGAGTGTATGTGACATAGAGAGCACCTTTCCTATTGGCCCTTACTTCAGTCAGTATTTGCCTCTCCTAGTTTTGGCGTTAATACAGTATGATCAGGGCTTTAGCATGACCACAGACTGGTAGTCACACCTTCTGTATTGATATGTTCTCATAGGGACTGTAGACCAGCACAGAAAGAGGCCAGCTTCATTCTTCACGACAGATGTTTGTTTAGAATACTTTTGTCGCAAAGTGAGACTTGTGAAAATTTTATCATCCTATTTGTTAAACAGGAAGCCTTTCCAGAGACCTTTATATTTTAAATACAGTATCATGTTAAAAACAAACTCTGCTCTTGGCATGAAATATTTATAAGATGCACTAAAGTGTGTTCCAGCCTTCAAGATGCTGTGCACTTTATTCGTGCATTTCATACCTCACGATTTAAAAATATTTTTTTGACAAAGTAACTGTCCAAAATATTTTTTCTATCTAATGATGTTTTGACTCCTTGTAAAATTGTGTATGAATTGTGTAATTCTGAAGAGGTTTAAGATTTCTACCAACATTATGAGAGGATTCATTTATCGCTGTGCAGACTAGTTTCTTACACTGATCAGTACCTCATATATTTTTCATTCTCCCAATGAGGCTGTAACAGAAACTGTCCTGGAGTGTGTGATGGAATCAGAGCCAGTGTCAGTGGCTCAGTCAAACAGAGCAAACATCAGTGTTGAGGTGAGCTCTCAGTACAGCACTGTGCTCAAGGCCACAGTTAAAGCTGCAGCGCAGTCAAGCACATAAACATAATGCTTCAGCCACACACACATAGGCTGGATCAGTGTGTAGGATTTATGTAGGAGTTTAGCTTCACAGCTATCTGTATATCCTTATCTTAAGCCTGGTGATAAATGGTGTTCACCAGTTCCCCATAGTGATGTGTTTCTGTGGTTTTGAATGTGTGTACCATATTGTATTGAGAACACTTTGATAAAGTGGTGATGTTTCACTGGTTCAAACTGATTTTATTGTATTAGATTTTCATATTATTTATTGACATTCTTGTTGAGTGTTAATTGCTTTATTGTGATATTTTCAGTTTTCTTTAGACTGATAAAACTTTATTTAATCAAACTTGTGGATTGGCTCTAAGCACTAAAGTTTATCACAGATAAGTCAGTATTATTATGTGCAATGTTTCAAATGTTACTAGGCTTTACGTTCTTTCTTTTCTCAATCTTTTTTTGTTTTTACCACTTTATTATATTTTATCCCAACCAGTTTTTATTTTTTCTGATTGACCAAATTATGTTATAGGGACGTTTTGCTTGTCTGTGTACACATTGTGATCGTGGCTAGGTTAAAACTTATTTCTTTGAATTCATTCATGAAAGGGCAAAGTGTACCAGTGGGCCTGGACCATCCTGACCAGTCTCCAGCTCCACTATGCTGCTCCGCTGAAGCTTTACTTGAATACAGTTAACTCTGATGAACCAAAGACTTTGTCCTGAGGCCTTCTGCTTTGCTTTGAACAGCCCCTCACTCATTTTATCTGTCTCCTTCTCATCAGAAACATCCACAACTGGTGATGACTACCTGACAATTTCCTACGGAAATGTATATTTCATATCCCTTTTTTTTCTCTTGTCTGTGAGGAGCAGACAGTGTCCCCTTAATGTACAGTTTGAAGGTGTTGCCTTGCGTGTTTGCGCAAAAAGATTAAAGCATTTTCAGTCCAGTGTAAAATACAGTACAATGGCTTTTCTATTTTGGTTTTCTACTCCATATTTCTCTTGTACATAAAAAAAACAATAAATTATTTTTCAAAATGTATTGTGTGCATTTGTTATATGCAAGCGAGAAACAAGAACAAAACCTCTTGTTATAAGCAATTTAATAGCAGAAGTGCTTATTATTGAAGCTTTTGCATAATCATTCCAGTCATTCTTGGATACCCTGTAACAAGCCCAAAAATCCCAATCATAAACATCAGATCTAACATTTCCAAATAAGAAATTCAAATTCAGTGTAATAGAAGAATGTTAAAAATTATTTTTGGTGTTAAGTCAAAAAACAAACAAGTTTATTTCAAAACAAATTTGAACAGAAATTTGGGCACAAGTATCTCAACAAAACAGACAACACTTTAACAACTCTTTAAGACTCGTTGATATTATTGTGATGTGACAAAGCTACATTCATGTGTGCCATGTGAATAACAAACCTTGGTCAACCTCTGTTAAAAATTAATTGGTCAAGTTTATCTAGTGAACTTTAGCAGTATTTGTTGATAATCATATGCATCAACACAGTAGCTGTATACTCCCTCTAGACACATTAACCTCCGTAAATAAGTGCACAAACTCAACCAAACGCACAAAAGATACAATATGAACAAGCAAAACTTAAATGATCACAGACATCTATATCTACCCAGCTTTATTCTTTTTATTAAAAACTCCTATACTTTTGTTTATAATTTAATAAAGCTTTTTAATCTCATAGACGTCCTATATTCTACAGTCCTCACAACCCTATTCATTTTTAACTAAGTGGCAGAAAACATAGAAATCAGTTGTTACATTGAAATAGTGCTGACATTAACTGCATTTAACCTTACAGCAGTTCTCGTGCATTTTTGCAATTTCTGTTTTCCGATTTTTATTTTTTACTAAACAGCATGCCTTTTGATGGTCCACTAAACTACAGTGATCTAAATATTACATCTAAGGTCCCTATGATTAACTAAAAACGTGTGGGGATTTGAAATTGAATTGGATTTAAATAATGAGTGCAATTATGCAGGCTGTTTCTAGTGGTCCTGGCTTTTTTTATTCTTCCCAATTTTAGTATTGGCTTTAATTTGATTTGTGAACCACTCTTTAGTCCTGACTGACACCTTGTTTAGTCCTAATTTAGACTTTACTTAATTTAGTTTATTCTGGTTTACATAAAATTTTTTAAAACTTTACCCAAATTTTCGGAGGTGGAATTTCTCGAGAAATGTTTGAGAACCACAGCTATAGAACCATCTCTTGATAAGTGTGACACATTTTAGCTAAGACATTTCACAAAGTATAGCACTTAATAGCAATAAAACACATTTTACAATTGAAATCAGTGTGTCTTTGGAAGCAAAAGATTAAGGCCTTTTTCCTTTCAGCATTTTCAGTATTTACAACAAAAACGGGGGTAACACAGTGGATCTTTCAAACGCAAACGGCTCAAAATCTGCGTGTAAGAATATTGCCTGTGTGCATTTAGTCGTAATGTTAAATTTCCGATAATAAATCTTTTTCCTATTAAGCTTGTTATGAAATCAATACCTATGCTTCTAGGGGGAAACAGTGCTGCAATATTTTGATCTTATGTAATCAAGGTAAAAGTAATTGTTTTTCAAAATGTATGGGCTTACAAACAGACCAGTTGTGACCCACTGGATGAGATAGTGACCGCGACAGCCACACATTGATGCTTTGAATAAGGCTAGTAAAAATAAAAACAGTAAAAGCAACACAGCACAAAGTGGTCAGCAGTTAACACAGTCATGTCCAGCAGCATCTATTAATCCATTTACAGTCTCGCTAATAGGTTAGATTCCATTAAATAAACTTATCAATATCTGCAGTCGATCTCCCACTATAGTTTTGAGTTTAGGTAGTATAAATTAGTGATATAATGTGCATTCAAGCTTCAGTCTGGAGGTTTCCCATACCCTGTTCTATGATGTAAAGCATGTAATCTGCCATAGTTATTATTTTACTTTAGTCCCTCCCCTCTACAGCAAGCTACTTTACATCACAGAACAGGCTCAGGAGCATTTTAATATCTTGTAATTTGAAATAAGTCTTTCAATGTGGAAAATCCCAAGTTGTACTCGCTGTACTACTGTCACAGCGGTTTCGCAGCAGAAGACTGTAAAAAAAGCCCAGTCAGGTTCAGGCAAATAGACATATCCTCTTACAGTAACCAGCGAATGTAAATAGTTATCACTTCCACGAGAACTAAGATGGCGACATGCGTGAGGAGTTGTGTTACTGGTTTTCTCACAGCAGGAACCGTTAAAGCCCACAGGTCAAATAGACTACACTCTCCCATATAACGCTACACTATTATCTCAAGCATCTACAAAGAAAAAAATTATGTCCCAACACTATCAACAAATTAAGACTTTATAAAATATATTTCTCTGACACAAATTGAGCCACTTTTTGTGTCTTTTTAACCACTTTTTTTCACAGTATAAAGCAAGCATTCCTCATGGAGATCATTTTCTGCAAACCCTGTCTTTGTGAGGAATGGTGATATCGTATGTGTGTTGGCATTAAGTCGGAGTGAAGTGCAGATGCATCAGTAATTCACTAACTCCGTGGCGTGTAAATGGCAATGATGGTTAAGTCTTTGCAGGAGGAGCTAGTGACACAGTTAAGTCGTTGTCGAATGGCCCGAGTGAAAGGGTAAGCAGAGAGGCAGCCATATGATTGAGAAAGAGTGTTAGCAGAAAGAAGCATTAGGAAGTATAGAGGGGTGCAGTGAAGTGAATAAAACAAAGGCACAACAAGATCAAGTAAAAAGCATAACTCCTTTTTCTGCTGATCCAGGAGTGAGCACATGGGCACAGCGACCGGTGCATCAGTCAGTGTGTTTGTCTGTCAGTGAGCTGTACTCTTGACAGCCACTTGATCAAGGCAAAGTCCTATTTCTGTTAGTTAGCTACTGTTAGCCCGTGGACACAGTGAAGGTGGTCTCTCAGCTAAACCAGAGAGAGTGGGTTTAGTTACAAGGCCAGGTCTTCAGCCTAAAGCACTCAGCTCCTTGGTGCTCCACAGTGCTCTTAGTATCGGTACATGTCGTATGTACTGACCCAAGCAGATGGAAAAGCCCATACAGGAAACCTACTGAGGATCTCCTGGAGCTGAGCAGTCCTCTGATCTTTACCAAAGAAATAGTGAGAGGAAATAGCCACTGAGATCATCCCCTCTGGTCCTGAAGGTTCTGGGTCCCGTGGAGGCTAAACGAGAAAGAAGGGAAGGAAAATGTTGTGTTTTTGTTGTCTTTTTTAAATAAAAGAGCATAGGTTTATGTTCAGTGAGTATTCAAATGCAGAAATTTCATATCTTATATCATGCACTGAGTCAGGAAAAATGTTCACTACCTGTATTTCAAACCAGAATGTCCAAGCAGGAGCATCAAGGCCGTGAGAGTAGAAGACAAAGTACTCTCCACTGAGATCAAACTGAGGCGTCCCATCTCCAAAAGACCATGTTGAGAGGCTGGCTCCACGGTGAGGCATAAGATAGAGAGACATGTGACTGGGGCCTGTTTATGAAAAAATAACCACATTTTCAGTCACGATAACAAGATACACAGTCAACACAGCTAAGGCTATTCTAGCTCTACAACCTTTCTACTCCATAAAACTCTACACAAATGTTTAGATTTATAGTGTGCAGAAAACTGTCTAGACCTTTGGCACTGAATGTCATCTTGATTGTTCCCCAGCTGGTCTCCTCTCTGGACAGCAGGCTAAACTCCACAGGAGAGCTAGGAGTCACCTCTGAAGCAGGAAGGTACCAGTTCTTCCTACAAGTGGAAATTAGATTAAATCTATTCCGTACCAGTTATTTGAAAAATAAGCTGATGGTAAGTATGAGGACTGACTTGCTGAGGAACTTGACAGGCAGGAACCACGGGTAGCCACAGAAAGGCCGGTCTTCTCTGCAGCGTGTCTTTACAGTGTCGTTGATCTCTGGGACGTGAGGTGTTATGTGCTGAATGGCTGTGTAATCAAAGCTGTTAATCCAAAGACCTGAGTCACGGCTTTCCACTTGTCCCTGGAGATTGTGGAACGTTCGTGTTGTGTGCTACATAAAGGTAGAGACAAAAAGAGACATTGTGTATAATGAATTCAATTAAAAATGACACAATACAAAGAAGGGTTGTGTGCCAAGATGAACCTGAAGAAAGACTCGTTTAGGCCTTGGACTTTCTGGACGGCCTGAATATGGGAAGAAGAGGCCTGAAGACACCAACAGGAACATGACAAGAAACACTGATCCCAAACCAGCCAAGATCCACTTAGTGCTCCGGATCAGGTAAATAAAATGAAGCTGAGAGAGAAGGGAAATATTCAGTACAGCAATGATACATCATTTAACATCAAAAGAATGTGTGTTAAAACTTACAAAGTAAGACGAGAGGAAAATGGTGGCCAGTGTAACTAAAGTGGCCAAGACCACTTCAGGAGGCAGCTCAGTGCCGCTGCGGCCCATAATGGGAGTGAAGATCTCAAACACCACCCAGATCAGAAACATGAAGTGAACATAAGGCAGAGCTAGACCCAGCAGATACAGCACACAGTACTTCAATGATGCTCCTAAAACAATACAAAAATATACAGTAATGAGAGACATTAACAAAGACATTGTTTTTATGTGGATTCGAATGCTGGGTATACCTCTGTTTTTAAACTCTTTGGCCAGCAGCAGCTTGGTGGCCAGAGGAAAGGCCACCATGAGCATGGGCACATAGGCTGAGCAGAGGCCCTGCTGCGTGAGCCACACCAGACTACAGCACCACAGCAACAAACTCACATCAAAATACAGATCGCCCAACTCCACCAGACGCACACCCTATACACAACAACATGATGGTACCAGTCAAATGTCTAATCATTAATATCTATTCATTCATTTATTTTATAAAATGTAAATTTAAATATGTAGATGCCCTAATCTGATATTTGGTGCCACTAAGGCTACGCACTTACCCCATAGTACAGGTTCTTGGCCAGTGTGTGAATAAAGACCATCTTGCCAGTAGTAGCAGCTCCATAGAGGCAGACACAAGCATAAAAGTGATTGTACCAAAACATGGAGCGCCCCAACAAAGTGATGAGCAAAGCAACAATCAGCACTGACAACAGCGTGACAAACCAGCTCAGGATCGCAACTCCAGTGGCACAGGCCAAATCCCGTACATAGCGACCACCTGATGAGGACACATACATATTTATTTTAACAAACTATTAATAAAACTATAAATTCAACAATATATTCCTGTAACAATTGCCCACCTGCATTTCCGGGCAGTGAGGCTTTCTTGGCCAGGTAAATGAAAGTGGCTGCAGCGACCATGTAGTTGAGAATGGTGCCAACGCGAGCAGGATACGCCACCACAACAACACCAAGCACGTCGAAAAACACCATGTTACCGTGGCGATACTCGGTGGCATCAGCCAGCTTCTCTGACATTACGAGGTACTTGAGGACGGCCAAGATGTTGTCACCTAGAAACAGAGTGTTATGGAGTGTTTCACAAGTGTCATTGTAAAACTATGTGGAAGCAAGAGAAGATAATGACTTAGAAGCAGAAATGAAAAACGGAGTAGACAATTTACATAACATAGAAAATAACAGAAAGTAAATTAAAGATGCATTTATTTGATAAGAAAGTAGAAAAGTAACCAGTAATT
>JAVQKG010059541.1:0-10019 GCA_036025885.1 Hypseleotris bucephala
TGTCATTAATTTATTAATAGGTCGTTGCTGTTATTTTTTTTTCTTTTTCATTAATGAATAGTATAAGCCTTTAAGCTTATCCACTGCTCCCTTTCATCTCGCCCCTCCCGCTCTCGCCCCCCCCCCCCCCCTCTCTTCAAAAGCCAAATTGAAATACTGTATTTTTTTAAAGCTTCGGTCCTACTGAGTTGTTGCTGCAGTCTGTCAGTATCAATGATGCGGATGCGTTTGAAGGTTATCCCATTTTAGTAAATCCTGCACATTATGTAACTTTGAATTTGTTTTACATTTGATAAAAAACAGTGACCATTTGGGACAGCCCCACCCCTTATGTGTGTACCTATTATTTTGGTCAATGGTTATCTAGGGCAATACAGTATAGAGATATCTTCAGTGGAAACTGTCATATATGAATGTTTTTGGGGCAAATAGACAATCCAAAGAAGTCCATATATTTAAAACACAATAGTAATTTTTAATGTACCGTCATTTATTTATTTTTATGATACTTGGCTCACGATACCGGTATGGTGATATTTGATATATTCCCATAATGACTGTCAATATATCACTGTTTAGAAATAAACTGTTAATGGATAATACATCTACTGTAATTCACAAATAAATTTACTTTTTCAAAATTAGAAACAAATTTGAAATACAGCCAGGTTTAAATTTTATGAAATAAACAAAATATTAATTCTGGTAAAACAGCTTGTCGGATCAATACGGTATTGCCCAAAAAAAAAAGACAAAAAAATGAGATAAGATATCAGAATATTGATCTTTTGTTTCAGCCCTAATTTTGATTTTAGTCACAAATGTTAGGAATATTTGATTTTGTAGTGAAATTGCAGAAGGCTTCTAAATTTCATAACATGTAAATTACTATCACCTACTTTCATTATATGCTGTAATATCACTGTGACTTTAACATTCCCATTTTCCACAAATTTTACCCAAATGTCAAATACCTGAGTTTTTTGTAACCAATAATATATATTGACTAACAATTTTCCATGTTGTAACAATAGCCTTTGCCAATGGTGCATAAACAGAAGCAACTGAGATAAGATAGGGCAAATATTTAAAGCTCGCATTGTGTTGAATTGTACTTGTCAAAGCATTTGTTGACAGTGATGGAGGGTGAGTAATGGCAGTTAAAACGCGTTGGTCCTTGTGGCTGCTACAGTAAAGATGAGGCAATATTATTAACTTCTTGCTGGGGTCAGAGGTGGCTGCACAGCTCAGTGAATGAAAGTGGGTTAAGATTAAAGCCAGTCAAATGTGATGTGTGTTAATAAGTGGCTCCATCATGAGACAATCACATGAGGCAGACACAGACAGAGGAAATATGAAGGAAAAGAGGTAGGTCAGCAATATTTTTAGTCAAGGCTGTAATAGGAAAAAACATTTTAACAGCCTAAATTTATGTCCAATTAATGACTTGTGCTGTGATATACTGTATATCAATTTTTGCAGTATGTATATTAGGTTTGCTGATTTGGCAATAAATATAATTTTGTGATATATTGCTCAGTCCTAAGAAGAATGCATTTTATTAGTAGCACAGGAAGCTTCCTTTGATCTCAAATGAAGTTTATACAACATATCTTGTAAAACATGCGACAATGTGTGTGCGAATGTATTATACTATTTACTCTGCAAATGGAAATGTTGAGTGTGCGACGTTTATGAGTTTGTGTAGCAGTATAAAACACACACAATCACACCCTGTCGAAACATACAACACAATGAACCCTGATGAGAATCATTTCATAATACGTGGCAATAATAAACTTCTTTGAACAGTTTAATTGGCTCTTCCTGGAACGGCATGGCTCCGCTTCATTTGATCTGATGAAAGAGTAATGTTGCCTCTCCCCGGGGGTACATGCACAACCGCACAAATAATGAATTAAGAACACACTAGCCGTTTTTCTACAAACCACAGCCATAATAAAGAAGGCAAATTCAACACACGCTTAACAAGTCCCCTTTAAGTGCTTTCTTGTTTGCTCGCTCATGTGTTTAATTTTCAAGCTTGTTTTAAGAGTAAAATTATCCGGATTCCAGGAATGGTATTAGGTTAAAGGGGCCGTATTAAGCCATTGTTGCAGCTGTTTGAATTGATTTAGTTCACCTGTAGATGAGACTTCCTTGTCTTCTTTTGGGGCATTGTTACATTTCCTTTGATGGAAAAAAAAAAACAGAGATTAGGCGCATGTCTATTTAAGGCCCAATTTCCCCCTGATGATCGCACCCACTACTATAGCCAGACCAAACAATAAAAGTAGTAGCAATGTGTTTTTTTTATCAAACAAATGTATTTAAAATTGCATGAATAAAGCTAAATAAAACTATATGTCTATAACAAGCATTATAACACAGAAAGCTCAAACTTAGCATAGAGAGCCCCCTTAAGGTCACATGTAAAGTGATTGTGATCTAAAAGCACCACGGTCATCACAAACACTTGGAGTTCTTCCAGAAACATTCTTTATGTGTGATTTATAAGAGAGCACTGTGCACTGGATTTGTAGTGCTTTGAAAAGCCTGTTTGGCAAGGAGTGTGAATTGATTTGAAAGCATCTGGTGTATGTAAAAGGCAAAGTGAAGGAGGCTATGCAAAAAGGCAAAAGGAGTATGTAAAATTCAAACTGACAAAGTCTCAATGGTTTTGGATAATGTCAATGAGCAATATTAGACGTGACAGTCTGAACAGATAGCATACCGCAGCGGCACGGATACAGAAAATACTGTTATACGTTTATGTAAGGCATTTAGCTTGATTCCACAATAGTAAAAATAGTTAATTTAATAATACTTTACAGCAGGCTTGACCCTAGAGTCATGGAAACTGGTGTAAAAACCAAAACCATAACCTCAACCTAAATAATCCTTGTATACCTCAAAGACCTTTTTTCCCTGAGTACGGCTTGGCAGAAAGTCCTTCCACCATCAATAAAAAAGAAAATGGTTTACATGATTGAAAAAGTAGCGAGATAAAAATATGGGTGGATATTTTTAATGTCTTGGTAAACACATACTTGCTGGGATGTGGGCTTGTCTCCATGGCAACACCAGACAGAGCCTTGCGTTTTGACAGTACTTCCTGATTATGATTGATAATTACTACCTGACTCGTCTCCACAAACATATGGCGTGAGCTGCCCTCCGCCATATATCTAGCCAAACGTCCCTTTTCTGATAATAGCTTTTTAATGTTGCGTTTTGTTGTGCATGCATAGCAATCATTCCCACCCCCCTACACCACCGCTGCCGCCTCGCCCCGCACGTTTGTAATTACATTTGCTGCTGCTCACGTAGTTATTATAGAAAAGAGAAATAGATAGGAGACACAAGCAGGAGAGAGGGAAAGTAAAAAAATTGGCGACACAGCGAGGTGGTTGAAATGCTTTGAATTGTTGTGTACTTCTGGATGTAAATCTGAGAAATTGTGAGGATTTGCAGAAATACGTAACTTTTTTGTAATAAAGTCGCACATTTGAATATAAACAGCCAATAATAGCTGCGGTGCTTAGTCTATGGGCTCGTGCATAGACGCTGTATTGTATATTATGCAGTGTTCGCATGCGAGACTGATATTTAGATGCAATTGGAAGCAATCTTGTTATATTCACAGAGGCCATAGAGGAGGACATCAATCTATAAACATGATTTATCTACTGCACACTATCCACCAGGCATTAGCATAGCGTCTCTGTTGTGGATCTCATTACCTGACTGTATACGTGGCTGAAAAGTCTAGTCCAAAGACTCCAGGCATGAGCGGCATTTAAATGCAACTCAATATAAAGAGAAAAAAGTCTTTCTCCATTTCACCGCTTAAAAAACACTCCTGATAGTAAATAATTTAACAAGCTGCCAGTGGAGTATTTTGTGTTTATTCAAATATTCATGACCTTGTGACCCTCTGCGATCTGTAATATGGTCCTTACGTGATTATCAATAGTCTATAAAACTGACTGACTTTTGTGATGACTTTTGATTGCAATTTTTTATTTATAATTCCTCATGGCCCTTTTGTTAGGTAGACCTTGTATCCATTAAAGTGTCAACCATTATATAACCATATATATAACATGTGGTTGCCATTCACTGCATATTGATGCATACTATTGATGTCCCTGGGCAAGACACTTAACCCGCATTGCCTATGAATGAATGTGGTTGTGTGACTAGTGTCTGGTGCTGGTCAGAGTGCCATAGGTGCAGAATGATCTGTAGAGCCTATACATGGTTGTATGTGAAAACCTTTGTAGATAATCAATTTCTGAAATACATTTTCAAATGCCTTTTTTGTATATCCTTTTTTAATCCTATGCTTGGTTTAAACTTCAGCATGTTTGCCTTGAAGATCCATTACGGACCTGATTTGATTAATATGCTTCATACAACGTGTTATTTGAGCTAATGACAAATAAATTGGTGTACCTAATAAAGTGGCCATCAAGTGTACACATATATTCTGATATGCTTAAACTGAAAAAGACCATCTCTAAATTTGTCACCCGCCACGCTTCACCTACATCTCATTGATTTATATGTGGCACACCTGCAGTGAGTGAATGGTGAATTGAAACCACTCTTTTTCTACAAGCATTTGATTGAGGTCTGCCACAGGCTACGGCAACAGACAGGCTCTGTGAAGGAGATAATGATGCATAGGCACACAGCTGTCAGTCTGCCAGCGAACGGGGAATCATCTTTGAGGCAAATAAAAACAGACTGTAGCCGATATTATATGGTATTTGTATAGGAAATGATGGGTTTGCGAAATAGAGTGGAACAAGGTGTCAGAGCCAACCAGGAAGGGATCTGGTGAAGATTTCTACTCAGACAAAATAAAATAAATCTCACATCTTTGCATGGTAATTTACTGTATACACTAACTGGCCACTTTATTAGGTACACCTGCTAGTTAACATAAAAAGCCAATCTAGCATCTAGACAAATCTGCTGAATTTGAAAGTGAGTATCAGAATGGTGACAATATATCAGATCAATTGTAATTTATTTGCCCAACAGATTCAAGAGAATGGACCTAATAAAAGAAAATATTATATGAGTAAAAATGTTTTGAATTTGAAAGGGCTATAGCTACTTTTATTATTTATTAGGTACGGGGTCTGCCTAATAAAGTGGCCAGTGACTATAGAAATCAGAGTGAGTCATTTGAGCCACAGCCTGACATTTATTTTCCAAGAGTGTGAAAAATCAATAAAAGCTGCAAAGCATTAAACTCCAAACCTTGAAAGCATAACAAAATTCTTCTAATGGCACAACTCAAGCTTATTATTAGTATTTTGGTAACCTTTTAAAATCATGTTTCGAGACAAAACTGTTCACTAGGCAACTGGCAGACTTCAAGCAGTGCTCCGTCAAAAGAGGTGGCTATCAATTTTCTTAGAAATCTTTCCAAAAATGACTTTGTTAAAAGCGTAAGGGGAATGGACATGGTTTTGAGAGAAAGCAGGTGGTGGGGACCTTAGGGTGAGTGGGCTGCACCTCGGGGGGATAGTGTAAGTTTGTTTAGAAAGAGGCCAGACTAATCTCAAATAGATGGGTCTAAAGGGATTTGCAGTGTGTCAGTACTAGACAAGAGCTCTGATGAATGCTATGCCTAAATATACTCTAAAAGCCTGTGGAAAAAGACTAAATTATTGGTCTTCTGGTTCAAGGATGTTCAGCTTTTAGGGCTGCATAATATATTGCAAATGTATGCTTATTTCAATATTACAATATCTATAATAAAAACTATTTTGGCCAATCATAGCCTTGAAAGAAGATGAATGATTAAAGAATAAGAAGCCTCATCTAGTCCTAAATTACTAGTTCTAGCATAAAATATGGTTTAGTCCTGGTTTAGCCCTAGTTTAGTCCTGGTTCATTTCTAAAGATGATTTAGTCCTGGTATATTTCTGGTTTAGTCCTGGTTCAGTTCTAGTCTAGTTCAGTCCTGGTTGAGTACTGGTATATTTCTCATCTAGTCCTGGTTTAGTTCTGCTTTAATCCTAGTTTTGAAAACGGTTTAGCTCTGGTAAAATTTACTAAGCCAAAATTCAAATTCACTCTTTATGTAAACAGTACTTTTGTTATTACAAAACTCCACTTATTGCATATCACATGTTTTTCTATTAATGTGTATTTTTTATCTTCCCGGATATTAGAAGGTGTTGTTTTTGTGTAAGTCCTTGGCAAAGCTGAGACGTGTTTGTAATAGCAGTAACTAGTATCTATTGTCATGCTTTAGAGCCAGCCAAACGCATTGCTCATTAAATTCAGAATAGCTCTCAGCTACGTTGGAATAAAAATATCCTCTTCAGTTGCAGATACATTCACAGGCCAGAGAATAAAATAAGCCTGTAATATTGATATAGTCAAATCCCCCAAGGATGCGGCAGTGACCTCAACTGAAACACTGCTTTCCCATCTATCATTGATAATCTCCTCTTTGTAATTATAAGAAATTAATTAACACGTGTATCATGTTTCAACCTACGGACATTTTTTTGATGAATAAAAACATTGCAGTGTCCGCCCACGTGCTCACTCTGGCTACGTGGGTACATTGTGTAATTTTGAAAGGCGATGGTAACACAGAGATGCTTGGAGTATTACTGTTCATTAGATATTTTTTTGGTGCTGTCAGTGCGTCTCAAATGACTGTGCGTCGAAACATGCCCCGAGCGCAAGAACAGAAGAATAACTCCACCGTCAGATGTGACAAAGTGAGAATTATGAGCACGTCAAAAACGGCTGATATTAATACATAAAATGCAGCAACAAAATGATGGAGAGATAGAGATTGTATAGAGATGAATACAGAGTGCCTAACATGTATAGAATAATAGTGTGTTTAGTTAAATGTCACTTGTATTTATATAACCTCAAGTAGGCTTATTGAGTAGGCCGTTCTGGTAATGGGATATCACTAAGCACTTATCAAATACCAAGCCTAATGCAATTATGCCGAGTAACCTTTACAATCAGTGACTACATATAGACTATAGGCAATTCAGAAGAAATGTATCTGATGTACATGCGGATTTGCCATATCATGTTTGAGAGGATTATAAAGGAAAAATGATTAGAAATAGGTTACCTATGTAATTTATTGCTCCCCTGGTAGCGTAGATTTCCCATTTAGGTTCAGGTTGTTTTTAGTTTGAAATGTTTTAGGGCCTTATTAATGAAGTTTGTACAGATAAGCCTCAACTTTGTGCATCTGGGTTAGACTGTACATTCATCCACCCTCTATCATCATTAAAATAATGATTAAAAGCTATGCTCGTATCTGACAAAGTAAATGTTTACATAGTTCTGCTGTATTGCAATGTGTCTGGGGTATTTCTGGAATCAGTGCGAGTCTAGTTTGGCAAAGCACTATTGAAATATTTCTATGGAATTGTAATTATTTTCGTTTTAACAAGCTCTTCAGACTGGTCATAAAATTCCAAACTAAAGAAATCAGTGTAACTTTGAGTATATTTGATAGATTGTATTTGAAGACATGCCATTGTCTGTCACTACTTTGAGATCACCTTATTCTCTGTTGTACTATTGTTGTGCTTCTATCGTCACAAAGCTAAAGTTAAAATGTTTCACCAAAGTGTAACATCACTTCACTGATCACACGTTTGACGCTCCGCTGGTTTATAGATTAAAGTCTCCCCAGTTACTTTGTTGTATTTTCTAATCAGCATGCCAACTGTTTATTAGGGCACAACACATTGCATTTTACTATTGCCTTCGATCAACTTACATATATTATGAGTCTTATGAGCAAATTAGAATGTACAAAACTTTGGTTAAATTATCATGACTAAAGGCATAACTTTCCTAAACTAAGGGAAGGTTAAAAATGAAAAAATGCTTTAAACTGATCTTCTGTAGTCAGTTGAGGCCAGTGGACAGACTAGGAAAACTCAAATATGATTGGTCAAAGCAGTATCCCACCAGCTGTAATTTGATGTTGCTGTGGAGGCTAGGGGAAGGAACAAAATAAAATAAAATGATTACCTGTATTACATCATAGAACATGGTCAGATAAAGCTTTTTTTTTTTAATTTCCACACTTTTGTTTTGTTTTATGGAAGTTACAGACTACACCTTAATTCCTGACTCAGAGCTTAAGTTTAGACCTGGTTTTAGTCTTTTTGAGGTATGGATTAGACAACAATTTACCAGCGAGTCTTTCTATCACTTTGTCTATGGTTAAAAAAGCAATATCTTAACAGGTATCAAAACAATACAATGTTTCCTTTATGCACCCCGATTGTTCTTCGTTATAGCAAATATCAAATTCTCTTCCTTCTGTCTCTTGCCCGATTTGCAAATGTGGGCCTATAGTTCAGTATAGTGTGTTGTGTTTTTTATAAGTCAGTAAATTTCCAATGTACCCTCTATAACCCTGTATGCATGAGCGCTGTGACCTTCTTTGTCTGGTGGTGGGCGTATTCACAGGTATAGACTCATTTACAAATTTATCTCCAGGGATCCTTCCTCTTCACTCAGCCAGATACAGATTTAACCTCAAACCGCAGGGTCACAAAGCCTGCATGTTTTACAGATGGATACCTTGCTTTGATAGATGCTTTTATTTTAATGTAGTTGGAATTTAATCATAATATGGATGCTGTTTTGATTTATTCAAAGTAAGAATGGGTGATCATTTAGATTTTATTTTGAATGATGTCAGTAATGTCATGATGCTGAGATTTTTGGATAATACTTTATCAAATTAATTTATCAAAGTTAGCCATGTGCAATAGACTCTTTTGGACTGTTTTTCAAGACTTGGTGCCGTGTAAAAATAATATTTTAGGTCTGTATTGAGGCTAAAAAACAATCCAATGCTTTGTTTTAAATCCCCACTGCAGCTTTTTTGGTTTTGTTGTTTTTACATATCAAACCAGATAGCAAAAATAAACATGAATACAAAATTATTGTATTTTTTAGCCATGTCTCCTTCCTAAGAAGTCTGAGTAACATGAGCTATTGTTCTTTGCTTGAGGACTGTTCTGTGCTGCAGTAAATGTCATGTTTTGCAACATGCTTGTTACCTTTGGAAGCAGACATGCTGATAATTGCTGAGTGGGTGTTAGATCTTTAGTGAATTTGCAACCAACTGAAGGGACAAAATACGTCAAAACATGTTTAGCATTTATCACTGCTTGTTCGTGTCAGGTCTCCTCCCCTGCCTTCACCCCTGTGTCTCAAGTTGGACTCAATATTTGAATAAAATCAGCAGAAGTCGAGACAGAAGTGGGAGTTTTCAAAGTGCGAATGGAAATAGTTTGAGAAAGCTAGACTCTTTGGCTCAGTGAGTGAGTTTTGACTAGGGGATTGAAAGGGGGATTGAAAGATGTTCATATTTCATTTCTGATTAGTCCAAGCAGTCTTCACGTCTATAAAGAAGTCAAAATGAATTTACTCAAAGCAGGAATAAAATACTGAGCTCATAGTTGGTTTATTGACAAGACTCGGAGCAGAGTTTACTTGGTTGTCTTTATTCATTATTGGAACGTTTAATTTTACAACTCCTACAATGATTTCCTGTGCTGGTTTGACTTTCGAAGTGCCCATCATGTGGATTTATAGCACTATCATACGAATTATGAATACACTTTATTTATTTAGCACAAATTTACAGAAAAAACCTGGTGAACATAACTCATGTCAATTTAAATACCAACTAAATGTACATTTAGATTTGTTTGGCATTAAAAATTTGTATTAAACTTAACCTATTTTTTTTTTTTCACATAGATTGAGTTAAAAGTAGTATTCGAAGATAGTAGCAAATTGCAAATCTCATGTGCATTCAAGAGATATAAAAACATCAGGAGTTACTGTTCAAATTCTCTTTGTCCCACTGTGAAAATAGTCTGGACACCCCTGCTGTAGGTGATACTGAGACACGTCATAAAATACTCACTTTCTCTGTTAGAGTGACTAATTCAAAACCAAAGTTAGACAATGACACAACTAAA
>JAVQKG010059688.1:0-14144 GCA_036025885.1 Hypseleotris bucephala
CAAATCGATACAGTTCGGCGTCCTTATAGGGTCTACGTATCTGCAAAGTTTCAAAGTGATCGGGCATTTCGTTTTTGAGTTATCGCGGTCACACGGCCAATCTGCGGACGCAGACGCGGGTGCGGGCGCGGACGGACATGAAACCATAATATCGCCGAACGCATTGCGTTCCGCCGATATAATTATTACAGACCTTCTCTGAAAATTTCATCCAAATCGCTCAGTACATTCAGCGTGTTTCTTTGTGGTAGCGGGGATCTCTTCCATCTATTTCATTTTGTTGCACCAATTCCAAAATCCTTGTAAACCTTTAAGAAGAGTCAGGCTTAGCACTTATTGGATCAATTCGGTGCTCATTCACCGTCTCATTCCTTCTCACTCTAGTTCCAGATGGATTTGCTCCTAGTTGTCGAACTCCTGCACTTTCTGTTTCAGCTCAGTACTCGGCTCTCAAACTTTTTTTAGATTTAACTCTCTTCTCTTTTATGGCTACTTTCAATAAATATACCTACTACAGATAAGCATTTCAAGTCCTGTTAAGAAAATTCTAGGAAGGAATTGTCCAGGTCAGTTACTACGTACTAGGTCTGCACGATTTTGAAAGAATATCTAATTGTAATTTTTAAGACAGATATTGTGATTGTGATTAGATTTGCGATATAAGTAGTTTTTAATGCCAAGATTCAGTTCATAACACATTTTAAACCTGTGCAAAACCATTAACACTTTAAAAAACACTAAAATATTAACTGTTAAACTTCCACAGGAATCACATGCCTTTTAAAACATGTTTGTAGAGGTTAGACCTACAATTTAAGCAGGTTTTTGACAAAATATAGCGATTTTGATTCAATGCGATTAATCTTTCAGCCCTACTACATACTTAGCTTTATAGTATCTATTGCAAGTCGCTAAAAATAGTGCCATGAAGGCAGAAGGATAGGACAAACACAAGAGAAAGTAGCATAAAGTGTATTCCTGGAGAAGCAGCAATAAGTCCAGACGGCTTCCTTTCAATTACAATGAGGCATCTGGCAGCACACAGCCTCCAAACAACTGAACGGACAGACTGTTTACAACATGACAGTCTGGAGGTAATGAGAGGTAAACTATCCACGGGCCACTGTACTCTCCACTTTACTTGAAGAGTTACAATAAGAAATGTTCACTTTCAAAAACTAAATACAATATGTCTAAATCTAAATTGAAAAAATGCTTCAACTTGTAAGAGCAGTGCAGTGTCTGATTTTATCCTTCTGGGGACACTTAATTAAAGCTACTAAGATGATTAAGTATGCATGTGCCCTTAGTTCATTCATTCAAGCCTCTTTCTCTGAGGGGAGTCTGCATGTCCTCCTTGTGTTAGTGTGGGTTTTCCATTCCCCAAAACATTCATGTATTAAGAGAATTGGTTCATCTAAACTGCAAATGTGAAAGTTGAATGGTTGTCTGAGTTATTGTGCATTTCTGAGTCAGTTCCTTTGACTAACTGACCCATAGCTTCTAGGCGAAAGTCCAGTAACAACAGAAAAACAGTAGGGGGAAGAAGATTAATGAATAACAGTGGTTTAAGGCCCCAGACATCATCCTCATAATGTATCATCATAAATAGAGTATGTCCCAAAGATGCTTAAAAGGTCAGAATCAGTGCCTGCATGGCCCACAGTGACTTGTCCTTTCTGCTAAGTGACAGATTTAGCTTTGTGCTGCTGCTAACACTGTGCCCTCTGCTGCCTCCAGACATTGTATTGAGTCCCTCCACTTTCAAGAGAAACACAAAACTTTGAAAATGACCAAATTAATGCACTACAGCTCTAGCCAAAGGTCCTATCTTTCAAACCAAGGTGCTGCGGGAAATTGTACAAACCCCTAAAAGCAGCGGTATAGACGTGTAGCGATTAATGGCTACATTTTCTTTCAACAGGAAGGCACAAGGTCGTAATGCAATGTTTGCTGTATTAGCCACTTTTAGCCTTCACCGCTGGGTCCGGCCAGAGGTGGGAATGGTGTTTGAAAACATGACAACTCATTTGACCTGAACAATACAGAAGCAGAAGCACTTAAGCCTGAAATTGCATTGAATCAAATTTAAATGGTAATCACTCTATTCAGTTGGATAGTTGGAGTTATCATGATTGAACCTTTTGCTGTTAAAAAAGTAATTTCAATTTTAGTTTTACATAAAAATAATGAAATCAGGAATGAGCAGCAACACAGCCAAACAGAGATCTATGCTGGACTCTCTTTTATCTTTTTTTATTTCCTCTCAAAGTTTGAATGTTTATAGACGGATACATTCAGGTGTACTGAAGCATGGCAATATTAATCCCCCATTTCAAAAAGGAGATTTAAATGTTGAATTTTATGATGCCATACCATCACAAACCAGCGAGAAAATGGACGATTAAGGAAAATTGCACAAAGATGGAGCCGTTCATTGTCAAAATAAGTCATCGTTCACTGATAAAGTGTAGATAGAAGCAGGGCCTTGAAACATGCAAATGAGAAAAGGAAATGCATTAGTGGAAAATGATTTGCAGAAATAGGTTTATGAGAAGAATTTATCATGATGATGAATTTAAGTGAACAAAAGTACAGAATAATGCTGTTTTATTAGCTGTTCTTAAAATATGTCTGACCTCGTTATTCTGTATGTCACTTATATTCATACTGAGGCCAACATCTAGTGCACTTAAGGTAACACTGCATTAGTAAAATGCCCTTTCCCCTTTAATAGGATTTAATAAATTGAGTTTGTTGAGAGTAAGACTTTTCTATGACAGTTTTTCAGATGACTGCGTGACCAAATACATCAGCACTAGCTCCTTTGACTCTATTCAGTCAAAGACATTAATTACTTATTTCAGCTTCGCTCAGATCAGTGCTTGGCATCTGCCGATCTCTTAATGAGGTACTTAGACAGGCTCAAAAAGAGGATTTAGTTATGTCAGGAAAAAGTGTAATCATTTTATTTCTACTTTTCCATCTTCTAAAGCAGAATTCATCCAGAGGAAATCGCCCTCTAGTGGCCACATAAGGGCGACGGTGTGTGTGTGAATGAAAACTGATGGTATTCGGCTGCACTGGGCTGTGGGGGAGAGACAGACATGAGCGTTCAATTGGCGTGCTCAGTGAAGGTCACAACTTCTCTCTGGAGACGTGGTGTAAAACCTGGGACATGTCTACAGCTGATTCACATGCTGCAGAAACACAGTGGTGAGTAGATAGTTTGGCTCTTCGTCTTCGGTGACAAAAAAAACAAAACAATCTTCTTCAAAAGCATGTCATTTGGTCTGTCGGATAAGCAGCATCTTTAACATATATTTTTATGTCTATTGTTCTAGGTTTCATGTTGGGATGCACACTGATGTCTCATTGGTAAGGTTGACTGATAGATGGCACAAGCTAACCTGTTGTATAGAAAGGATAATCTAATATTTTAAAGAATGGTACAGTCTCACTTTTATTTAATTTTATTTTTTTTACTGTTTTCCTTTCCTTTATGTAAAAAACATACAGAAAATAGCCTACCAAAATCAGTATCAGCCAAATAGGAAAATCAGTATTAGCCAGGAAATATCATATTGGTACAATAATTCCACGCTTATAAAATGTTCATAATAGGCATAGATAGGCAAGGTGGGTGAAGTGTATTGCCAATAGCAGTAGCAATAGGGCAAGATCAAACCACCATCCTTTTGGCTAAATGGTAATCTACATACAGATTTGGCCTGGCTCCATTGGGGGATCCTAGTTGTGCTATACTGGGTGACATAACTGGCCTTGTTCAAACAATATCCATTTGGGGGTTCTGGACTCTTTGTTGTGGCTGACCTTAACCAAGATCCCATTTGCCTTGGGACTTATTTTGCATTTAGTTACCAACAAGATTTTATAGCATATTTTACAAGTTTTATAGCATCAAAACCTTTCCATCATAAGGTGTCAGCTCAAGGAAAGGTCAAACTTTATGATCAGAAGGCTACACCAGCTGATGGTTTCCTCTTGACTTCACTCATAAAAAGCCATTGCTGATTCATGTGTTCATATTCCAGTGTTAATTTGTTTCTGCTTCCAGTTACAAGCGCAATGTTATCCTTTGGCTTTTACTATCTTTGTGTGCCTTGTAAAAATATTTCCTAGTGGCTTTTCTATTAAGTTAATTAATTGCATTATAGTAGTACTGCAGCAAACAATGCGGCCATAAAACAGATATCAGAATAGCCAGCATTCAAATGGCTAAATGTAGAAGAGATTTTGTACTTGAAGCTATTTTCTAAGTAGTTTATTGGGTATGTGGCTAAATGCACAGTCTGAAGAATAAAATAATGGTAATGACAGCATTTTATCAGCGGAATAATCTGGAACAAAATAATTCTATCTATTGCGACCACAAAATCCTACACATCCTTTTCTCATGGCTCTCTCACAGTTTAGTTTTATCCCCTGTGAGCGGTCGCTATATCCATTTAATCCCCTGTACCAGCATTTGAAATCAAGTCTTGTGGTGAGCACTGAAGACAGGACGATCATGTTGCAACCGGGTCAAAACAATGTTACTGGAGCAGGGCATTCTGTACGAAAAGGCAGAAGGAGAAACAAGGGCAAATACACAACAAGATTACCCCATATCTAAAACAAGATTATGATTCGTTATGAGTGATATTTATTAAAACAAAATGAATCCTCTTACATAGCACGGTTTATCTGCAATTATGAACCGGTAGATGCCCCCTGTCTGACTGCCCTTTTTACATAATAGCCAAAATACATTAGTTCATTCATCTTAGTCTGCTTATTTCATTCAGGTGAAGCTTAGGGCCTTAGGCGGGGTACATACTGGACAGTGACTTATTTGCAAGGTTAACATGGACATACTGTACTGATGGATATCCAGCCTTTCATTCACTAGGGGCCATTCAGATGAACAAATTCCCAAACCACTTTGCCACCATACCCCCCCAACCAAAAATAAATTCAAACAAACATATAGCTTCTCATGTTTGCCTGCTAACAATGCCTATAATGCATGCAAACCCCTATGCTAATAATACTGTAAGTTCAAGGACATGTCAGCATAAACACGGTATGTGGAAAATGAATATAATCTCAATAGGCACCATACTGCTTGTTTTACAGAAGGTAGGAATAACAGTGAATGCAAAAATGTACTATCCCTGACAAGTACTTTGTCACAACGGTAGTAAAATGTAGTACCGAGTTGTTTACAAAATGTTGACGAAGAAGAAAAGGATGAGGAGGTATTAGCATTGTGCTCATACAATATGTGCATCAATATCACAGACATTTGGGAAATATTTAAATGAATACGCCAAAAGTGCAAAACAGTGATTGAACAAGAAATCTAATGAGCAATCAGTGAGTTTGTCTGTGTCCAACTCACATTTGTATTTCAGCGTGCTTCTCTTAACCTGGTCTGCATTATTCAATCCCAACATGAGGCAATGATGCATGGAGTATAATTAAGGGATAAAAATAACCAGAACAACTGCTATAGACCTTGCACAATGGAAAAGCTGATGTTACCTGGGAGATCAGACAGCGCTCCTCTCTCAATTATGTGCTTTCTGTACAAAGTCTTCAGGACCTTGGCACTCCCGAATCTTTTAAAGCGACTCTTCACGTTGTTGTAATACCATTCAAGGGACTGGGTTCTCAAAACTCTGCAAATAAAAAGAGAAAACAAACAAAAAAAGACATTAGAACAGATGGTAGACAGTCATAATTGAAGACGGATTATAGTGGTGGGTTACTTCTCAGGCAGTTTGCGTAGTTTGATGTTTTCAGTATATGTGAAACAATATTTATTTCCAGTTAGTCACAGGTATCTAGAGCACATCGACACAACTATGGGCCTTAGAAATAATACATCCTGAATAACACTCAATGGTTAGTTGTAGGGCTAACACAGGGACATGTATTGACAGACAATTATTCACTATTATACATTAATTCACCAGTGACAATTCAAAATCTCCAAATTGTCATAACATGCATATTATTGGATGGTGGAAATAAGTACCCAGAGAGAACCCACAATAACACAAAAAAGATATGCAGACTCCATTCAGAGAGATTGTGTGTCAACCAGCCTGGGAATTTTGGATATTTAAGCTTCATTCATTCTCTTTATTCCATATTCACTCAGGGCAGTTTTATCTAAGTCTGGCTTTCACATTGCTTTGAGAACAATCTGAATACAGTAAAGCTATTATCGCACCATTTCTAAGTCCACGCTTTTCATATTTTCCTTTTTTGCCCAGCTCAAAGCCTAAATACCAACCAGTCAGAGGGGAACGGATGATTACATAAGCAGTAATTCATAATGGAGCGTGTTATGAAAAACCTTCAGAAAATCGCTCCCTTTAGCGCCACTATTGCGTTGGATTGCATGAAATTCTGCCAACTTTGAATTTAATCTCTGAGAGCCGTCCTGCCCGCCTCATGCCTTTTCAAGCCACTGTCACACACTTTTAGAGTTTAGACCAAAAATGGATTGCGTCTTCTTTTTAAAACATATACCCCAACTTACAGAAAAGCACAACTGCAATTCTTACTCTCTGCATTTTTTAATAAAGACACTCTCACTGAATGACAGATCAGCAAATAATAAATTATTTTACATCTTCTATTATTTAACTATATTGGAGTAAAAGAATTTAAATAAAATAACACAGGGTGACCAACTGTGACCTTTATGGGAGAAGCGTTCCCTGCATTTAATTCCCCATTGAAAAACTAGGCAAGGTAGCAAAATCTATCTCAAGGCCTAAATATGCCTATAGGAAAGTGTAAATGTGATTCTATATTTTGAAACATGACAGAACATGCTGACTAATTCAATATTTGTTTCATTCCTATGTGACATAGAAACTGGAGATTTTGAGTTGCCATCAAAGCAACAATATTAGGGGCTATTTTTCATTGACTTGTCCTACATGCATTTCTTTAGACAGGAGATGACATGTACATTCCACACAAAGACACCAACAGCATCTGGCTTCAGAAATGTACCCACAACCTTTTAATCATGTGACAGAAGGAGCCCAATCCTTATATCTAAACTAGTGACATACAAACTGTATCTATTGTTCGGGTAAAATTCCCTCATTTCTATTTACATTCCTTCTCTCCCTGTCCCACAACTAATACTACTGCACAAGGACACATCCAGTTGATTCCTAGTTTAGTCCAACACCATCCTAGACTTGCATCATCCTATGTTATAAAACTACAATGAAAGCATAGTTAGACTAGACATGAATGTGACATGTTTGCACTTACACACTCACTCAAGGACATTACAGAAATTCCCAACACATCTAAGAACACAATGCACAATACAAAGCTTATATATAGAGTCACACTGTACTATATCACATTGAATTGCATACTGTACTTTGTAAAATGATGCATGTGCCTGGGCCTCATGCTGCTGGCCAGAAAATCATAAGGGATGCTCTCATATTAAGTTGATAGAAGCTCTAATGCTATTGCTCAATAAATAGGCAGCTACAGCAGAGCCAGAAAAGCCCTGCTAATAAAGGGATGGTGATTTGCCCCTGAGGCTTCCCCATCCATCCCACCTCCTGGTACCACACTCCCCTGGCTCTGCTCTATCCCCATTGGGTCATTCTCACTAGACTTACGATGCTCTGCCTCTATCAACTCCTCAATGGGCGTGGGTTCCTTAATTTCATGCCACGGGTCAGTCTGTAGTCGCTCTAATGTAGCCGGTGAGGAGTGCTGGCCTCCTTTTATCTGTGGTGTAAAACGAATGAGCAAAGATGGCACTCGACGTAGCAGAAATACAAATTCAACCCTTGCTGTGAAATGAGGTGGAGAGGCACAGGGGGCTACCTTTGAACCGAGAGATGTAGAAAACACATGCAAGAGCGGGGATAGTGAGGGGAATATAAATGGGTTTAATACAAGTTACAGACCTTTGCGCGGTGGTTTTAGAGTTGTGCTTAAGATCTTTACTTTTTTAACATGTTGTTCTGTATAGTCTAACACCAAAATTGTTGACAAAATCTTCAAGTCAGCTTGTCCACTTATTTCTGGCAGCTTATATTAGCAACTATGGGTTTTACGTGGGGCACACCCTGCGTTGTAAGCAGTTAATCACACAGGCTGGATGCAGAAACAAACACTAATGTTGAGTGGGTTACATCTTGGGCAGTAGCTAATAATTGCAGGGCTGACATAGAGACATACAGTGAGCATATATGCATTCACTTTTATTCACAAATTTAGTGTGACCAGTTCTCACTTTTTTTTAAAGATGTTTTTGGCCTTTTTGGTTTTTATTTGACAGGACAATACATTGACAGAAAATCAGGGAGAAGAGTGGGGAGTCACATTTGGCAAACTGTCATGAGCTGGATTCAAACTCACAATGCTGGGATGAGCAATGTGTTCTCTGAATATGGACTGCACACTCTACCAACTGAACTAAACTGCAGCTTGTAAATTATAACTTTTAAGTATGATGTTTTTGGGATGTTTATTTTAGCTGCGTTAATGTGGATTTAATTTTACTGCCTCACCAAAATCTCCATCGAGTTTGACTTGAATTTATGTCCAAACAGATGCTGATTAAATACTAACTTAACTAAGCATCTGGCTTCTCTGCAAACTTGTTGTGATTACCCGGGCTTATCTTTTCAGGAAAAGAAACAAAGACAGATTTAGGACAGAGGGAGCGGCATCTGATGAATGAAGCATGACATGACTTCCCCTGAGAAACATGATCTAAAAAAGACAGTGGGGTGGATAAGTAGGGGCTTTCAAGTGGGAGCTACAGCTCTGCGTGAGCCCCTACAAATACACAATTCATAATGAGATGGGAGATTCTCCGATGTGGGCTGCTGTGTGAATGGAGCAAGATTCATGGTCCTTAGACACCAGGGGCATTGAAGGTTCATAAGATGGGTCTCAAGGCAAGTAATGGGTAATATGGTAAAAATATAATGCCAAGATCACAATTTTGATTTTATCACGATTTTCGATAACTTTGTGTTTTTCTACTGCTATCATTGTATTCTTTAAACTACAAATTCAATGTACAATCAATCTAATGTTCACGATAATACTTAATAGAGTTAATTTTCCTTTTTTATTAATATGAATACTGGCATTGGTACAGTAAAACAATGATAGTTAAGAGCAGAGCATAAATGAATGCTTGTAGCATGCTTCAACAATATTCCAAGATTTGCAGATTGTCAAAATTTCATATCACAACACAATCTTTTAATCTTATATCACATACTTATGGTCCAGCCCCCCTAATATGGTGCCAAGTCCCATCAAAAGTAAAGCATAGAATAAACTAAGGCTAAACAAGGATCAAAAATATCTTGGTCAAAATCATAGTGCTGAGCTTGTCACCCAGCCAATACTGCTTACATCAGACCATTATTTGAACATATACAATATCAAAATGTATAGAAGCATGGATATGAATTTGAGGGAAACTACTGTATGTGCTGCAGAGTTTTCGCTTCCCTCGGCAAAGGAAGGCATTACCATAATTGACTTTCTGATCCTTGTAATGAATCGGTTCAGCTTCTGTTGAGCTTGCAGTGAGGATAGAGGAAAAAAGCGTAGCGGAAGGCAAACCACACACATACTGTATAGAGACTATTCAAATGTGTAAATGCTAGGTGCTAATCAAAAACAGTTTAAATGCAGCATTTATTTGGGAAGGCGAAGAACTTGGTAGGACTTGGTAGCTAGCTGTACACAAGTTCTCAATAAAAAAACAACCATAGAAAGAAACAGCAAAACTAAAATTAAAATAAAGTACATTTATCGGTACAGAAACTATGGGCATTGAGCAGGGTACATCTTCGGCAGTAGCTAGTAATTGCAGGGCAGACACAGAGACACTATGTAGACATGTATTCAGTATGGACAATTTAGAGTCACAAATTCTTACATGTCTTCGTATCGTGAGAGGAAGCTTTTAAAATATAGCGTGCTCACAATTTCTTTAAAAAATAAAAAGAACAACATAAATGAAAAATTAATGTTTTGTGAATTCACAGCTTTTCTTCATCAGTATTCATCCACACGCTACAGAGACGCGCCAAATATGTAAAGTCTATCCCAAATATGTTCCCAGCCAAAACCGAGCCTGTCTCAAAACAAACACCCTGCACAGTACAGAGGAAATGAGTATTGATTCATTTTTGTTTGGCTGGAGCAAAACAAGAATTTATAGCCAGTGCCTGGTTGTAGATGTGTGTGTATGCTATTACCAGGGCTATACAAAGAATGAGAGACATAGTAAGGTCAAATTAGGATGCGTCCAAATCATACCTTAACATATCTGACCATTATCATCCTATGTTTAGACCTGTTAAAACGGTTAAAACTCGGTTCATTGACAGGTTTAGACCTCTTTTATTGCAGAATTATTACTAGTTTAGACCTAATTTAGTCCTAGTTTTTAGTCCTAGTTTACAGTGGCCCTATTTAGACCCTGGTTTAGACCTGGTTTGGTTTTGAACTGCTGATCTTGGTGAAGTCATAATTCACTACTTATTTAGACCTGGCTTACTGTTTTACTGCTGTTGTAGACCCGGTTCAGTTAGAGTTAAGACCTTTTTAACTCAATACATTTTGTCTCCAATCACAATTTGTCAGTGGAAATTATAACGTTATTAAGATTTTTTGACAAATGTGAAGGTAAAGCATATGTTTCTTTTATATTTTTGTCTTATGTGTGCATCCTTGCCTAACACAACTCCTGCACTGACTTCTAGCACAGCGGGCCTAAGGACAAAGGACAAGGTTTGGGGTCAGCTGCTAAACAGCCTTTGATATTTCACTGTTTCTAATCAGCCACTGTCATTTAAGAAGCTGCACGGCACTCTCACAGCAGCAGCTCTCCTTTTCACAGGGCAGCCTGGTTATTGATTGCCCATCCATGCTTATGTGTGCACTCTTTAGATAAGCAGGAATTTGAATATAAAAGGTTGATTATGCACAACAAAGAGATGCCCTTGTGGCTTTATAGTGTTTTAATGAAGTAGCACAGTACATTTTTTGAATCATTAGTTTTGTGTGAGTAGTTATCAAGCTTAGGTATACAGTAGAGGAATAATTGGTCGTATTCAGGCTATTTCTATGAGTTTTCTTTTTTTTTCTATGAGTTTTGTTTTTGCATTTACTTAGAATAGAAAGTATAAATAAATATAAAGCTAATTTTCTTCTTGCTTTAGTTCTAGTTTGGACAAGCACAATAAGTCCTGGTCAAGACCTGGTTTAATGCTACTTTAGTCCAAGTTTTCTGTATTGGTTTTATTGGGAATGCATTTTTTATGCAATAGTCCTTACAGTATGCTATCCCGAGTTAGTTATGGTTAAGCAAAGGTCACGTTAGGACAACAAAAAGGTAGTTAGAAAGGTAACATTTTTGCAGTCAAAAGTTTGAAAACCACTCTTATAGGTAACAATTTCAGTTGGCCAGACCTTTGGACAACACTTAGTTCTTGTAGGTTTCTTTTAGACTTATTGCAGTCACTTTACCCCTTTCTGTCTTTTTTTTTTCATCGCTCCAGCCTCTGTTTAGGCCTTTGCTGTGTTGGCTTTAATGAATGTGTCAGCAACCCACAGACCCTCTGGCACAGTATGGAAGACTAGAAATGAGTTACTCTTGGGCAAAGTGCTCTCCGACAGAGTGCGGATAGAGGGACCAAAGTCAATTACAAGGTTTCATACTGTCTGCAGCTACCTGAGGCTGTCATTAGATTGCTAAGTAATTAGAACATACTGTATAGTGCACCATATAGTTTTGAGGAGATATGTTCACACTGCAGAGAAAGATGGATGAAAAAAATTCAATTGCTTCAAAATGGCCAAAACTCACAAAAATCAATTTATTAGGCTTTCACAGACGACTACCCACACACACCCCAAAACCTTACCTGTAGGTATATTTTGTTTCTTTGCATTTGAGATTAGTCTATTGTGTACGCATAAGGTTGATGTGGAAACCAGACATGGGAAGAACAAGCAGACTCTACACAAAAGTTGTACAGTATAATCTGTATGTAAATCAATAGAACAGACCTTGACCTGTGCACCGATTATAAACAAACATGGCTGACAAACAATCAATGTTGTCCCCATTAAAGACACTCCATATAATTTCAATAGGACTTCAGGGCAATATATCATCTTATAGATCACATGATAGTGCTCTAAACATACAGTAACCCATCTTCTCTGTGTAATACAATAGCAGTGAAGTAATATTTCAAATTTAGGAAGCTGTCATATCTTGAACAACAAAGTGAGGGCTTGTATTTTCTCTTTTGAAACAGCAGTCCAGAGTATCACTTTGTTTCGAGCCAGTATCCACAAATTTATATTTCTGCAGGCTGTGTTGCTGTGTATGTAGAGCATACAGGAGGTAAAATATGTGCTCGCCTGTTTTGTGCACCTCATGGGATTTTTGTGCTGCAGCATTGTAGCAAACCCAGTGACACAGCCTCGGCGGTAGATTTAACAGCATCCAGTCCCTCTCCATCTGTCCTTTCTGTGTAGATAATGCAAACAACAGCTCCCTACAGCCTCATGTGACATTATAAAGACTCTGAAATCCTTATTGTTCTTACAAATGATCAAAAGCTGACAAAGGAAAGGAAACATGTAAGTGACAAATGATGAGTATAAAAGTCACAGTTTAAGACCAGGACTACACAGGGAAATAAAAGTGATGAATATATTAGTAAACAAGGGCAAAACAAGAACGATTACAGGATTAACCCAGGCCAAAAAATATCTAAACCAAGTCTAAACTATAGACTAAAAGTGTAGTCAGTAAGTTTCCTAAAATAAGTATTAATAAAAATTAATAATGCTTTAAACTGACTAACTGACCTGGTTCTATGATATACTGTAAGTACGTCATCTATAGTCAGTAGTGGCCAGGGGAGGGACTAGAATAAAACTCGACTAGTAGTGGTCAAAGTTGTATCCTACAAACTCATGGGAGGGAGTAAAATGATAATTATGATAGATTACCTACCTCATACAACAGGGTCAGGTAAAGCATTTTTTAATTTTATTTTAGGAAACTTAAGGACTACACCTACAACTGACCTTAACCAGTGTTACTGTTAACCATCAAAATCAAGCCCCTAGGAACTAGGAAGCAGTAAAACTAGAACACTGGGTACCACTAGAAAAACCCTGCCTATAACCAGCACTTCCCATTCCACCGTTTTTTAACCACAGCTCATACTACTTTCAATACTTTGTGGTGGCAAAAAATGTTTCAGTAAGGTTTTCTAAGGCCATGAGCCAAACGGTCAGGAAATGAAAATCCACTGAAATAACAGGATTTTGGGACAAAAAGGTACAGTGCAATTGTTTTGCAGATTACAAAACAATTCAGATTGGTCTTGTGGAAACAGGCATGTTGTGATCCTTTCAAATGATGACAACAGTTGAAGAGCTGAATGAGTTGTTCAAGATTCATATAAAGGTGATACGTATTATGTGTTATATAATTTGGTCATGTGAGGCTGTGTTTGTGATAGAGAATTATTACCCGCCTAAGGCCCATAGTTGAAAAGGCTCCAGTCATCTCCTAATATGAATAACATGTAGATGATTGACTGCTATATATCGTATAATGTTAAATAAGCAGAAAAGCATGGACAATTCAGAACCTGTACTATCTCTCACATTTCTTTCTTCTTACTTGTGCTGACCATTTTACCATGTCTTGCTTTGACAGAAATTTACTACTTTTTAAAAATGGAGTCCTTGTAAAGGTCATCAACACAATTTAACTCTGACACGTTGTGCACCAGTCACTTTGAGACACGGACAAAGAGGGCAATGGGGGAAAAACAGCATGCTGGGGCTGCCACAGTCGAATAAACTCCAGTGTCATTCTCAACAGGCTGCACAGGGCTCCAGGCTGACAGCACCAGCCCACAAACACACGGCCGCCCCATCCCACATAAGGAGAGGACAGGGGGGCAATGAAGGGGAAACAGAGGACATTGGAATATGGTTTATACAGTATGTAAAGTCAATGTACGTCGAATTAAGGTTAGCTATAATACTTAATATGAAAATGTGTAATAATAAAAAGGTCA